>JAOUQV010030260.1:0-17982 GCA_028565295.1 Aspidoras spilotus
CCTACCAATATATCCACTGTCCCTCCTCTGCACATGTCCAAACCATCTCAGTCGGCCCTCTCTAACTTTGTCTCCCATTCCATTAAAAAGTGAAACTTGTATATTATACACATTTGTTACACACCGACTGATATATTTCAAGTGTTTATTTCTTTTGATTTGATAATTTATAACTGACAGCTAATCTTCTTCTTTATCTTTCAGCTTTTCCCTGTCACCAGGGGTTGCCCTTCCTTACGCAATCCTTACCTTTCCAGGCTAAGAACAAAAACCTAAATTCAATATATTTGGACTAATAAAAATAAGAATTCTGAAAATGCTAGCCAACTGAAAAATATGAACATAAAAACTATCATAATATATACACCACTCAATATTTAGTTGGGGGTCCTTTTGCCCAAATTACTGCAGCATGGCTTGAAGTTGATCAGTCTGCAGCACTGATCAGGTGTTATGACAGCCAAGGTTGCTCCGATAGTGGCCTTTAGCTGTTCTAAATTGTTGGGTCTGGTGTATCGCATCTTTACAGTACCCCATAGATTTTCTATAATGCTAAGGTCAGGTGAGTTGGCTGGACAATTAATAACAGGGATACCATGGTCCTTAAACCAGGTACTTGTAGCTTTGGCACTGTGTTTAGGTGCCAAGTTCCTGTTGGAAAATAAATTCAGCATCTCCAAAATTTTGGTCATTAGCAGGAGGCATGAGGTGAGCTAAAACTTCCTGGTAGACAGCTGCATTGACCTTGGACCTCAGAAAACACAGTGGATCAACACCAGCAGATGACATGGCTCCCCAAACTATCACCCACTGTAGAAACCTTAAACTAGACCCTTAAGTAACATGTATTCTGTGCTTCTCCTCTCTTCCTTCAAAATCTGGGACCTTGATTTCCAAAGGAAATGCAAAATTGACTTTCATCAGAGAACTTAACTTTGGACCATTGAGTAGAAGTCCAGTCTTTTTTGTTTTTAGATGTTATTGACACTCTCTTTTGTTGAAGAGTGGCTTGACACAAGGAATGCGACAGCTGAAACCCATATCTTTCATCTGTCTGTTTTTAGTGGTTCTTGAAACACTTACTCAAGTAAAAGTACCTGGTTAAAGGATCATGTTATCCCTGTTCTTATTTATTCAGCAAACTCACCTGACCTCAATGATGCCAAACAGCTGAAGGCCAATATCGGAGCAACCAAAGCTCTCATAACACCTGAGCAGTGCCACCGACTGATCGACTTCATTCCACGCCGCATTGCTGCAGTAATTCAAGCAAAAGGAGCTCCAACTAAGTATTAAGTGCTGTACATGCTGATAGATTTAATGTTTATATTTTTCAGTTGGCCAGCTTTTATAAAAATCCTTTTTTGTATTAGTTTAAAGTAATATACTAATTTTCTGAGATACAGAATTTTGTTTTTTTATTAATTGTCAGTTATAATCATCAAATCAAAAGAAATAAACACTGAAAATATATTTGTGTGTAACAAATGTGTATATTAAACAACCTTTTGAATGTAATTATTGAAATAAAACAACTTTTTCACGATATTCTAATTTTATAACCAGCTCCTGTATACTTGCGGCTCCCTTATAGTCTGTATATATTTTACAGGATCCACACAGTTCGTGCTTATGCTTCTAATCATTTAAATTTTAGTTTTGCTTTAACCTGTCACTGGCTCTGCCAGACTGCCAGTGACAGAATGCCTTCAAAACCCCTCATGGCCTGTGGCGGTATCGGGCAACCTTACAATAAATACATCCAGACGACATAAAGAAGACAGAAAAAGCAGAAAGTCAGCCCAGTAACCTCTGAAAGAGACAAGAAATGATTTGTAGTCTGATAAGACCTAAATTTAAAATAGGATCTTTAGCAGAAAACCAACATTCCATGAAAACATTTATTGCATTGCATGGCATGGTGGTGGCATCATATGACACAAATGCTTTTTCTGAGTATCTCAGAAAAATAATATATTACTTTAGACCAATACAAAAAAAGGATTTTTAGAAATGCTGGCCAACTGAAACGTATGAACATGAAACATATCAGGAAAATGATTCTCAACACAAAACAGAACAGTGACTACATGCATAGTGATAATGAGTCAGTGAAGGAGTAGGGATGTTTGTGGGTGTTGATTATGAGGAAGTTATAGAACAGTCAGAGCAAAAGGGAAAATAAAGTGGAACCCTCAATGTGGAGAATCCCGGAGTAAAGATTTTCTGTGATTTACACCTGTTTTCCTTAAACAAAGAGATTAGACATCACCTTGAACCTCCGTAGACAGTTTCACTCTACAGTATCATCCATTCTCCTTATCAAAAGCCTGTATGATTTAATGAAAAGTAATAAAAAAATTGCTAAATTCTTTTGCAAGACATTTGGCTACATCCCCAAAAAATATCTTAGCACTTTTATTAACCTTATTAAACCAAAGACACAAGCTGAGGCTGTGAGTGTAAACAAACTGGATGCTGAATTCACATTAGTCTTCTTAGGAAGAATTTTATGCCTTGCATTTCAAATACATAAAAAACTCTTTTTCTTCCTAACCTCTACATTATGTTCCGTTCGAATACTGGCAAATAATAAAAGAAAGACAAGAAATCATAATAAGCTACATAGCTACATGCTAAGCAACGATAAATACTTTTAATTAAAACAAAGCTTTACTTATTACAAAGATACTAAGATGTTATAAAACCACAGACGGTATTATCCTTGTTTATTGATTTCTTAATGTCATCGATGGCCATGTTAATGCCACACATCTTTCATCTTATAAACAAGACATACATCTACACACTAGTAAATAACAATTTAGCATCTACGAACATGCATAACTTTGGACTGTGAGAGGAAACTGAAATATGCAGAGTAAACCAATGTGAACATGGTTAAAACATGCAAAATCCACAAATTTCTCGAGGGGCCTAAGGATTGAACCCGGGTCCTTCTTGCTGTGAGGCAACAGCACTATACTCTCTGCCACCTGACAGCCTATGTAAAGATGTCCAAAACCTCATTATGTAATTGAATGTGATATTTAAATGATGTTATACATGTAAATATATACGACGCTCCTGTTACCTTCACATTACTGTTACCTGGACATTATAAGTGCTTCCCTGTGAACCAGGGGAGTAAAAATATCACCAATATGATTCCTGCTGTTCCTATAATCATTGATTTTTTGGAAAGCGTTTAATTTAATTAGGTTATGGAGAAAAACTGTCAAACTAAACTATTAATATAGATTGGTATATACTGTATATATTTACTTTATATTACTCTATATATACTTAATAGACATCAGAACATTCAGCTCAACATCGCCCCTTCTAAAGTACTGTAAAATGTCCTCGTTTGTGTCCAAGAGACATCCATGACTTATACATATACTTATACTTATACAAACACCTGAAATGCATTTTTAGTAAACCAAATGTTCTATGGATTAATAATTTATAATAATTATAATTCATTTTTTTTTTTATTTTGTTGATGTAAAAGTTTGCATAGATGCCAACTGGCAGGTGCCAATGGATTTGTGCACTAGTGTGTGTCGTGCATTGGGCATTTGTCTGTGATAAAATTTCACTGTCAAAATGACAACTGACGTCTGTTTAGGTTGTTTAAAGTCAGTGGTTTGCTTGTGTTTATCTTTGCTCAGATAGCAAGATGCCAAATTACCTGAACATACCCTATTTTGTGACCACCATGTCCATTAGCATAAATAAAATATATAGCTCCTTTTCATGTGGAAGGCGTGAAAATAGACTATTGGTCGGGTGTATGAGAGCAATGTGACGCTCATTGCACTGGGATATAAAGTGTTTAAATTAGCCATTATTTCATTATTGATGCTAGCATGAATAGAGATTAATGCAGCACAGAGACAAGGATGAAGTTAAGGTTTGTCTAATGTCCTATTTAAAAAATGATATATGTATTTATAAACTTAAAAATATTGGAACACTATTATAGCAATATAGAATAAACTCAATTCAACTTCTGGGATATTGATCTAGTCAGTCTTATATGTTTGGTGTTAATGAAATTAAAAACAGGTGTACTACAGAAGCAACAAATAGATGATTCCTAACAAATAGATTCATAGATTGTATACTAGTTGGAGCCCAATTGACATTTTGTCCATTTTCAACTTTGCTGACTGATTTTTCGCTGTTTTTTGCTGTTGGTTACGGTCATTGTCACTAATACTGTCATGGTGTGGTATCTGGAGCATAAAGTGATCGCACAAGTAGTCAAACTCCTCCAGAATTGCACATAAATAAGTGCCATTGCCAGAAGGTTTGCAGGGTGTCCCAGTATGAACAGTGTGGAGGAGACTCGAGGAGACAGGCACAGAAGTTACTCTATTAGAGCTGGACTTGTATGTAGAACATTTTAAGCTCTCAGCAGATGGGTATCTGCATTTTGTTCGAGAAGGAAGAGGATGAGTCCTACAAAATGACCTCTAGTAGGCCACTGGTGTTAATGTGTCTGATCAAACAATCAGAAATGGACTTCATGATGGTGGCCTGATGGCCCAGCATTCTGTAGTGTATTGTGGGTCCTGTACTCACTGCCCATAGAGCTTGATTGGCATTTACACCAGAATTGGCAGATCCGCCGTTGGCACCCTGTATTTTTCACAGGTGAGGCATATCCCTGGAAGGACGCACAGACCTCTATAGGCTAGACAAAGACAACCTATTAGGTATTGAGATGAAATCCTTGGAGGAACCATTGTCATACCCTATAATAGTGCAGGGGTCCTGGGCTCCACCTGGTGCAGGACAATACCTGGCCACATGTGAAAGAGAATGCAGGCAGTTCTTGGAGGAAGAAATATCACTGACTGGCCTTGACACTCTTCTGACCAAAGTAGAATACCCCTCTTAATATTATGTTTCAGTCCATTAGAAGCACCAGGGTGCACCTCAGATTGTTAAACAGCCTCTGGGCCAGATCTGGGAAAAGATCCCCAAGATACCATCCATCATCACATTAGGAGCATGCGCTGACATTAGAGGCCATACAAACTACTAAGTACTGTTTTGCGTTGATGCAATGGACTTTCAGCTAAATGGACTAGCATGCTTCATATTTCCCTTGATTTCCAGGGTATCTTTGAAGTCAACTCTCTGTTGGGTGATAATTTTCACTTTCAATAAACAATGTGGCATCCTTTTGTTCCTAACACTTTACCAAGTCCATATCAGAAAGGCTATTCTGCATGATTTTTGTTCACATTGATATTATATACACATTTGATTATGTGTATATTGACATTATTAATCTACATATAGTTTCAGATTTGAAGCTCATTTATCTCAAAGCTCAGGGTTTGTTAAATGATGAATCTATTCTTCACACACATGTATAAGTGCTAAATGATTATGCTCTCATACACCCACACATCCGCCCACTGTGTGAATAAAAATATATAATCACACCCATGTCACAGCTAAATGTAGGGTTCAAGTGACAGCAGAAAAGGAAGTGAGGGGACATGATGAATAGTAAATAATCAGGCAAAATTCTTCGTACTAGCACAGGAAATGTGGCTGTAGGATTTATCTCATTGACTCTATGTTGTTGTAGTGATCTGTGGGGTAATGGTACAACAATGAGATGATGCATCTTAAAGTATGCTTACCAGTTTGAAAATAGCAAATGGTAGCATCACATCTCACCAAATATGGTTTGGTAAGAAGATATCACTAAATCAGAATAATGTTCTGTATGTTTGCAGCAGAAGCAGTGAGATGTGATTTAAGTATCTGTGTAGGATTTGTTTTCTCCCGTACATTATTGTAACCACAGTGCTGAGTGTTTACATCACAAACTGAGCTCTAACAATAATTGATTTGAAATGTCCAATTAAAGTTTCACATAATAATCAAGCACCTTCAGGATATTCACGAGCAGAATGTTAATCAGTTCAGCAGCAGAGAGACTTCATTAACATTGCTGCTGGAAGGATAGGAGTTTCTGTCACAGGTGACGTCTGTGTTTAATAAAACATCACATCTGTGGAAAAAAAGTCAAATTTACCTGAAGCTATATTATTCAGACTTTCACTATCACTGGAACTGTGAGTCTCGAGGAGAGACAGTGGCATGAGTTAAATCAATTAAACTGAATTTACTACGAAGGTCATCGAATTATTCATTTATTTCAGACACAGAAACATGTGTATGTAAGAGGGGGGAAAAACTACATTTTGAAGCTTTCAGGCTACAACAACTCTCTTAATCTCTTTAGCCGTAAAAGGAAGGTTTGAAGATGGGTCTGTAGTTGGCTGGCAATTTCTCACCAAGGAGAACCCTCTTTGCTTGCTTCAGCTGAGATACATAGAAGATGCGCCTGCAGTGTCAGGTAAGGGGTAACATCATTTATTTATTTGACAATAGGAAATGAACCTATGTACTTAGGCTGAAGTTCTTTGTTCCTTGGGGGTTTCCCTAGTACGAGTGTGGTCACAAACATTAGCCAACAATTTCTGAGTTAGTGACATATGTGATAAGGGTATAGAGGGGGCTGGAAACTTAAAACACATTGAAAGTGGTTAGTTTGGTGGCTGAGTGTCTTAGTAAATTTTTGCACATACTCACCCCAAGGTAGGTATCTGGCCCAAAGGGGAATGTAGGTCAAACAAAACCATGACACACGAAGAAATGGATGCTGACCACCATCTGGCCAGTGTAGCCTTGGCAATTTTATGGAAATTAAAGCACATCTCCTACATCATAATTTATTTTGGCAGTAGGAGAGTTTTCTTAAAAAGGTAATCAGAGGGTGTAATTTAGGGCGTTCTCCTTGCTGTTGTGAAAACATGGCCCACACTCCGGTGCCTGAGGCATCATCATTAATAATTGAGCGGTTAACGAAGCCCTGGGGCTGAAGTGAATGCTCTTTTGAGGGCTTTAAATGCATCTGTGGCTATAGGATTCTACAGTTACTTCTTAGGGCCTCTCTTAAGTAGGTTCATTAGTGGGGCTGCTGTCATGAAGAAATTCTTTATCAAACTTTTTGTACCCGATTCCAAAATAATTAGGACAAAGTACATATTGTAAATAAGGAATGCAATAATTTACAAATCTCAAAAACTGATATTGTATTCACAATAGAACACAGACAACATATCAAATGTCGAAAGTGAGATATTTTGATATTTCATGCCAAATATTGGCTCATTCAAAATTTCATGATGGCAACACATCTCAAAAAAGTTGGCAAAGGGCAATAAGACGCTGGAAAAGTTTATTTAATCATGTATTGTTTAACATCCTCCTCAGCACCAGTGGCTATTCTAATAACAGGAACAGCATCATATTCATACAAAAATCTCATATCATATGCAAAGTCACAGGTTAATGACAATTTAGCATTTCCAATTTACCTAGCATGCATGTCTTTGGACTGTGGGAAGAAACTGAAGCACCCAGAATAAAACCCACACGAACACAGAGAAAACATGCAAACTCCACACAGAAATTCCCAGGTCACTTCACCCAGGGATTATAACCGGGTCATCTTGCTGTGAGGCCACAGCACTATCGACTGTGACACACTATCAACGGCTGGAAAAGTTAAAGGTAAAAACAATTGCAACTTAGTAGGTCAGTTGGCAAAAGGTCATTAACTTGACCGATATCAGAAAGAAGTTTGACAGTGTAAAGTTGCAAAGAGTTTGAACATATCTTCATCTACATTTCACAATATCATCAAATGATTCAGAGAATCTAGAAGAATCTCTGTGCATAAGGGTCAAGGCCAGAAAACCATACTGGGTGCCTGTGATCTTCGGACCTTTATCTCCTATGCTTCTGTATCGGAAATCACAAAATTAGCTCCAATATTTCCAAAGAACATTATCTGTCAACACAATTCACTGTGAAATCCAAACGAGATCTAAACAATATCCAGAAGCTCAGACGTCTTTGGGCCAAGGCTTATTTAAAATGGACTATGGCAAAGTGTAAAACTGTTCTGTGGTCAGATAAATCAAAACTTTATGTTCTTTATGGAAATCAGGGACACTGTTTCATTCGGTCTAAAGAGGAGAAGGATGACCAAGTATTTATCAGCGCTCAGTTCAGAAGCCTGCTAGTAGTATAGTATAGAGTTGCATTAATGCGTGTGAAAAGACACCATCAATGCTGAAATGTATACCCAGGTTCTAAAGCAACATATGCTCTTATCCAGACATCGTCTCTTTCAGGGAAGCCCTTGCATTTTTCAAAATGCCAAGCCACATACTGCATTAATTCCAGCATCATGGCTGTGTAGAAGAAAGTTCCGGGTAATTAACTGGCAAGATCTTTGACCCATAGGAAACATTTGGTGCATCATAAAATGGAAAATACAACAAAAAAAGATAGTTGAGAAACTAGAATCCTACATTAAACAAGAATGGGTAACATTCCTCTCAGAAGTAAAGGTGGGAAAAGGATTCCCTAAGTTTTCCACCGACAAAGAGTTGTGCGATATCAGAAAAGAGTTTAAACATATCATCATCTACAGTGCATAATATCATCAATGATTCAGAGAATCTGGAAGAATCTCAGTGCGTAAGGGTCAAGGGCGTAAACCATACTGGGTGACCGTGATCTTCAGTCCCTTAGATGGCACTGCATCACATAAAGGCATGCTTCTGTATTGGAAATGACAAGATCCAGTAGCGCAGACGTCGTTTCTGGGCCATGGCTCATTTGAAATGGACTGCGGCAAAGTGGAAAACTGTTCTGTGGTCAGATTAATCGAACTTTGAAGTTTTTTATGGAAATCAGGGATACCTTGTTATTAGGTCTAAAGGGGGTAGAATAATGACCCAAGTTGTTATCAGTTCAGAAGCCTGCATCTCTGATAGTATATGGTTGCATTAGTGTGTGTGGCATGGGCAGCTTACACATCTGGAAGGACACCATCATTTCCACATCATTGTATTCCAGAGACTTTTGAAACTTCCACTTCCAGTTTTTATTTACAATTTGTACGTTGTCCCAATGGGTTTGTAGAGCAGATTATCCAGAAGTTATTTACCATAAGTATGATAATCTGGTAAAAAAAAACAGGATGTCATCAATATAGACAATTTTTTTAACGTGTCCACGAGAACTTCATTTATAAAATGTTGGAACACACTCAAAGCCAAACCATATGGCATAACTTCTTAAGCCAAGTGACCCCAGATGGTGCTAAAAGCTGTTTTCCACTTATCACCTTTTCTTAAACAAATCAGGTTGTAGGCACACCAATTTTATGTAGATTCAATCCGGAGTTGTTCAAGAGCTGCTAGGACGAATGGCAAGGGATACAAGTAACTTGGTTTAACCCCCATTAATCAAATTTTTTTAAACAAAAAAGAACCTGTCTAAGGCTGGCGAGGTGGAGAGCCAGATGTAAACCACCAAATCAATTGCACAGTCAAAGGTTCTAAAGTATGATCTTTCCTTTAGATCTTTATACTCTGCAGGAATTACTATGCGCTGGTGAATTCAGGACTTTCTGTCCAGGTGGTTGATATTGGCATTTTGACTTAAGTAGACATAAGAGTTGCCATTTGTTGGACCAGACAATGATCTCTTATTGGTGTCAAGAGATTAACAGGTCATGCTGACTCATCCACAGCCGATCTAATATAATGGGATACTTGGTGAGATGGTGAGAAGGAATGTCATTTCCTCTTCATGCATGACCGCAAATGCATTTTTAGATGAGGAGTACTACAGAATAGATGATGCTCCAACCGAACTACCATTGAGAGCCCTGACCTTGACCGGATGTTCCAACTTTTCAACTAGGATTCTCAGTGACCCTGTCTAAGTGCATAGCAGATCATGAAGATAATTCATGTGGTTAAGAAAGCATCTATCATCATCTTGTCGTGTTAGCATGCAAAGTCAGAAAACACTCTGCTCAGAGCCCCAATGTGAAGCCATCTTCATCTATTTCAATATCAGCCACTCATCTCTCTCTCTGAAAAACATCAAGTAAATGCTTGCCAGAATCCGGGCCATCAGAGTCAAACACAGTTCAACCTTCTGGGTTCCAAACAACTGTCAAACATTGTAGTGCTTTTCCACAAAGTAAGCTGATCACTGTTCCCACTGTATTTGGCTGATCTGTGCGACATTCCTGCATTGTAAAATACAGCTCAGACTGGAGGAGACATTTTTTACAAATATTAGACTCACCACTGTTTAAGCAACGCGATCGAGAGACGGGAGCTCCGAGCATTGCTGGCTTTTTCCTGCAGATGCATGTCTCCATGTCTTGGAAAATATACACAGACCTATTATTGAATAGCACAGTTTAATTCGTGCACATATATGTAACGGGCATAAGAATGCCGTAATAAGACATAGCAAAATACAAAACAAGGGAAACCCACAAAATAGACAGACTATAGCATATATCAAACTTACATCACAATATAGCAAGGATTCATGTAGAAAGAATTCCAGAAAACATAGGAAAATTTGTACTTTTAAACACAGGACAGAGCATAAACATAAAAACACTAGATATGTACTTTAAACCAGATTTCTAGAATCAAGAACGTATTTAGGCAATCAAGAAAACAGTCAGAGCACTGAAATGTCAGTTCAAACTAATTGCTCTGTAGTTTCCAAGTCAGATCAGCATTTTAAAGCAGAGTGGAAATGAGGCTGAAGGGGAAAATTACATCCTTAATCATTATGTTTCTACATAAACGTATGCTATAACGTGCAGTCAACCTGAATAAACTAATGGTGGTCTATATTTGGCCTGTTTGTTTTTTTCTTAAACAACTCCATAGTTGGCTGGTCAAATAAGTCAGCTTTTTCAATGCTACTGTCTCTATCTCTATCTCTATCTCTAATGTAGCTTGTACCAATCTGGCCCTGATAATCCAGTCCACATTCAGTACTAATGTTGTCCATCCAGGCTATTCTCAGTCTTCTACATCTTGTGACTCCCTCCAGATGCCCTGTCATTACACTTCCTTTGATGTTGTTATGTGGGTGCCTCATTACATGACCTTAGACAGTAACTTGTGGGATTTGATGTTGATCAGTAAGGTTTTTTCTGTTCTGGACATCTTGTAAACGTGCTCACTGATCATTATCTTAATCCACGAGATCCTTAACAACGTCTGCAGACACGTTTCAAATGCCTGAATACAAAAATATGATTTTTTTATTATTCAGTGTCCATGCTACACATTCACATTCATAACCATGCCATTACCATTCTGACTTCACTTCGCCAGCACCATCCGCAGCATTTGTTACTCTACATCCTAAATATGTGAAAGAACCCACTCGTTCCAAATATCTTCCTTCAGCAGGGAGCAGATCATGCTCTTATAGAGCCCCACATCTATGGAATAGTCTTTCAGTTTAAGTTCGGGACTTAGACACAATCTCAGTCTTCAAGTCAAGGCTGAAAACTCATTTATTTAGTCAAGCATATCCTTCATAGTCCCCTATAGTGTTTATGGTCATAGAGTGTTTTGGTAAACTGGAATGCTGTCACCCGGCCACACTTTGTTTGTTGACAGTGGAGTGGCTGGCTGCTTTATGTCCCAGGGTTCCCTCATGTCTCTGTCACCTTCAGGTTTTACCCTGTAATTATGCTGCCATAGCGCTAGTTTGCCAGAGTTTCTTCTTACTCTCTGCACAACTTCTGTTGTCCATTAATTAGTTGATTGTGTTTAACTCTTTTCTATCCATTCTCTCTTCTCCATTCTTTCGGATGGACTACAGATAATATTGCGGAGGAACCAGAAGATGTCAGACCCTGTGCCCACCGGATTCCCTTTGACTGCCTACCCACATTGAACTTATTCTAAATGTTATATATAATGTTAATTATAGAATTATGTTTTGATTGTATATAGACTGCATCACATCACCCAAATGAGGATGCGTTCCTTTATGAGTCTGATTTCTCTCAAGGTTTCTACATTACTGCCAACATTACTCATCTGGGGTAAAACTTTTTTTTTTTGTAAAGCTGCTTTGGAACAATGTTCATTGTTAAAAGCGCTTTATGAATAAAATTGAATTAAATTGAATCATGGCATGTCTTCAGTATTGGTCATTACTTTCATGTTAGCTGCATTAATCAGCATGTGGCGCAGCACGGTGGTGCAGTAGATAGTGCTGTGGCATCACAGCAAGAGGATCCTGGGTTCATGCCCCGGGTCGAGCGACTATATTTCTATGTGGAGTTTTCATGTTCTTTTCGTGTGGGTTTTCTCCAGGTGATTCGGTTTCCTCCCACATTCCAAAGATGTGCATGATAGCTTAACTGGTGTCTCTAAATTGCCTGTTAGTGTGTGATAGTGTGTGTGTTTGTGTTCCTTATGATAAATTGGTGCCTTGTCTATGGTTGTTCCTGCGCTCGCACCCAGAGTTGCCGGGTGGGCACCGGCTTCCCCATGATCCTAAACCTAGGATTAAGGAGGTATAAAAAATAATAAATGAATAATCAGCATGTTATATTCCCGTAAAGATTTCTCAGTACAAAACATCAGCCTCTTTATATCTGCTTGTAATAAGCCAATAAAATGATATCAGCAAATCTGAGACGCAATCATACATCCTACCATAAACCCTTGTAATGCTTTCCTCATCACTTGTTCTTCTAGTCAGTGTCCCATACTACAGTTTGTGAAATTTACTGAGGGTCTTGGAGAATCTGATACAGTTCTTCTGAAGACTTTGTCTGTCACACTTGCTTGTTTATTTTTTTCAACAAAACAACATTTTAATAACATAGTGGTTTTTTTGTTATGTTATATGTTGTGTTCTTTACTAAGATTTAATTTTTTATTTGTAAAAGTAATGTTTGGAAAAGAAAAAATTATCCTGTACAACTCTAACATGTATAATTTACAAACAATTGATATCTCTTAGCATTAATGTGTACTGTAATGACATTATAGACTGTTGAAAAACAACTATAGACCTCTCAGGGAATTAAAATTCAGGAGACAGACTCAGTCTGTATTTCTGGTGATTAATTTGACACCCATTATTATGTTAATGTGTGTGTCCTCTTCAAAATGATTCATTTTGACTGATTATTAACAACAAGAAAATCTCAGCGTGTCATTTATTCATCAAGGTTTGACAGACAGACAGCAGCGCTATAACCTAATGAAAACAATCAGGTTGTTTATGAGCACAATTTTACACAGACCACGTTAAAGGTCTTCACCTTAAAGAACATGAAACATTTTAAAGCATGTAAATCAGATAATGCATAACCACATTGAACTGTGTTCATTATATCTATAAACAAAAAGTGAATCCTCTGTTTTGCTTTTTATAAAAACAGTGAAAATATAAAGCTTAAAGGGAAATAAATAATGAGGAGGGGAGATGTTTTGGAGTTCTCCTGAGAGTAAATGCGTTCCAGAAGTGGGCAGAGCTTAAAGCAGCACTCTATTGATAAGTTCATGGTCAGCTCTGGAAGGCTGCAAACAAAGTACTTGAGGTACACCGAGAGAAGGGTGCAGGAATCAGAGGCGTAAAAGAGGAGAGATAGAGAGATAAAATAATAAAATAAAATCTAGCACTTTTATTCTTTTACCCCGTACTACCTTCCCACTATTCAGCTGAGTGTTACTTCAAGACTGATTATGTACAGTGAGACCCATGTGCAAATGTTTGTGCCTGATTGCATAACATGACTCAAACTTACTCTGCCACTGCTTTTGGCAATGCGCCAACCATGGATCGCCTTTAACACCCCTGGTGGCCAGCAGCAGTATCTGACCCCTTACATCTTCAGTCATGTCAATTTCTTTCCAGAGCTTTACAAGTAAAGATTTTTAATGTAATGAAATCTTTCAGAACTATACTCAAATATATATATGCACTAACAACAATACTTTCTCAACATACTGCTAATACTACTGTGCAAAAATCTTAGGCACCCTTCTATTTTTTTCTAGTTAAATCTGGTGTAGCACGCACTCGTGGGTGATGTCCCAATTCCCATCATTCTCGGCAGGAGACAGAGTGCACGTTAGAAAGCTCAGAGGCGAACTGTGAACTCCGAACTTTGAGCCATATTAAGAACAGAGAGCGATGGAGGAATATAATCTTTATTACTTCTAATTAAACAATTAACAAACTTATCCATGTAGTCCGAGTCATCAGACTTGGATAATCCCACGAGCGGCAGGTAACAATCGCGGCTACCTCATGCTACCACGAGTGTGAAAGCACCACCAACATTTAAAATTGACATAAGCCAGAAAGCATAGGTAGTGAGAAGCGGTCTGTGGTCCCTACCTACAGAACCACTCGTTTATTGAGTGTGTCTTGCTAATTGTCAATAATTTCTGTGTATATAGACTGTGCCGACAAATAGTGGAGCGATATCAGAATTGAGTTTGACAGTGTAAAAAAGAGTTTAAATACATTATGTGCAGAATTTGTAGGCAAGTTGTGTTTAAGAGGATTCTGTTTATTATTGAACAACAACTATGTTTTTAATCAACCCAAAAAACTCAAATAACAAAGCTTAATATTATTGGAAGTTGGAGTGGGTTTTTTTAGATTTGGCTATCTTAGGAGGAGATCTGTATTACTGTGCAGAATTATTAGGCAACACATCTACAGTGCATAATATAATAAAAATTTTCAGAGAATCTAGAAGAATCTCTGTGCGTAAGGGTCAAGGCCGGAAAACCATATTAGGTGCCCGTGATCTTCGGGCTCTTAGACGGCACTGCATCACATACACGCATGCTTCTGTATTGAAAATCACAAAATGGGCTCAAGAATATTTTCAAAGAACATTATCTGTGATCACAATTCCTTTTGCCATCTGCTGTTGCCAGCTAAAACTATATAGTTTAAAGAAGAAGTCGTATCTACACAAGATCCATAAGCGTAGATGTCATCTCTGGGCAAAGGCTCCAATCCAGATAACATCTCTTTCAGCTAAGACCATTTTCCAACATGGCAATACCAAACCACATACTGCATCAATTACAGCTGTGTAGAAGAAGGGTCCGGGTACTGAACTGGCCAGCCTGCAGTCCAGATAGAAAACATTTGGCGCATTAAAAAATGTACAATATGACAAAAAGACCTAAGACAGTTGAGCAACCAGAATCCTACATTAGATAGAAAGGGTTAGCATTCTTATCCCTCCTTTCCTAGTTGGTTTCCCCGCTCTGTTTTCCTACCACAGTCTAACACATGCATACTAGGTGAACTGGAGATGCTCATTTCCATTGCTTGTATATTCTGTATATAACATTGTTTGTTGTATGTAGGCCTTTGCACAGTACTATAAATCACCTGCATTGTCTACTCTAAAGCACAGCAGATTAAGTGGATGATGTTTGTTTTCCATTAGTTTCTTTATTCTAAAATGTGATTTTATTTTTAAATCACATCCTAGTCCTTTATACTAGCAAAATTGACATCTCTGTAATCTCTCATGTCTCTCTTATTTCCACTGAATAATGTTTGAATAGAAGGCTTTATGATGTTAACTGTATAAATATCTCACATGTGCAGAATCAATAAATTTTCTGGATATTTCAGTGCATGTACAGCATCCCAGTCACCATGGTGATCATCTTCATGGACTACAGAGATTTCTTTTTTGTAGAGATGATATTTTTCTATAACTCTGCAATATCTCTTGGGAGATACTATTACTTAGATAAAAAATGAAGAGTAACTGATGCTGTTTTTTTAAGATAATATATCTGCTATTTATATAAATCTAACAGAAGATATTGTTTAAATAAAATACAGTATATGCTGTATGATATCAGTAATATGGGATTGGATACAAAACCAATTCCAAAAAAGTTGCAATATGGTGGAAGTTTCAAAATTTGATATTTTATTCAGACCATAGATGACATATCAAATTAGGTGATTTTTAATTTCATGCCAACAACACATCTCAAAAGTTGGGACAAGGCCATGTTTACCACTGTGAGACATCCCTTTTTCTCTTAACAAAAATCTGTAAAAAATCTTTTTTTGTCTGACCTTTGATACACCAAATGTATTATATCTGGATTGCAGGCTAGCCAGTCCAGTACCCGGTTTCTTCTACGCAGGCATGATGCTGTAATTGATGCAGTATGTGGTTTGGCATTGTCATGTTGGAAAATGCTTTTTCCCTGAAAGAGATGTCATCTGGATGGGGGCTTATGTTGCTCTAGAACGTGGATATACGTTTCAGCATTGATGGTGTCCTTACAGATGTTTAAGGTGCCACATGCACAAATGCAACCCCATTCTACCAGAGATGCAGATTCTAAACTGATAACTTGGGTCGTCCTTCCCCTTTTTTTATTTTATTGACACGGCTTAGCTGATTTCTATAAAGAACTTACAATTTCGCATAACAGTTTTCTACTTTGCCTCGGCCCATTTTAAATGATCTTTGGTCCAGAGAAGACGTCTACGTCTCTGGATCTTGGTTAGATATAGCTTCTTCTTTGAACTATAGAGTTTTAGCTGGAAACAGCGAATGGAAAGGTGAATTTTGTTTACAGATTGTGTTTTCTGGAGATATTCCTGAGCCCATTTTGTCATTTCCTAAACAGAAGCATGCCTGTATGTGATGCAGTGCCGTCTAAGGGCCCAAAGATCATGGGCATCCAGTATGGTTTTCCGCCCTTGACCAGATTCTCAAAAACCTTTGATGATATCATGCACTGTAGATGATGATATGTTCAAACTCCTTTCTGATATCGCTATATTCTGTATATGGAAAGCATTCACAATGCTTCAATTTTTCATATTTTATGTTAAAGCCTTATTCCAAATGTATTTACATTTTTAAAAAAATACATGTACTGTACATATGTATTCACAGACTTAGCCTTGTAAGTAGCTGGTCTGCATTCTCACGTTGTAAGTGACTCATAACAATATTGCTGAAAAAACAGGGAGTTAGGGTGCTCCTGCACCAGAAGTAGTAATTAGGGGTCCAAGCAGTAAGTGCGTATTATTAATATTATTATTATTATTGCATTATTACTATTAATATAAAAACATGGCTGCCATGCTTTATCATATTTACAACAGACTTCAAGGACTTGAAAAACATAAGATTCTGTTGACTAATACACAGTTGTGGGCATGTCTACATAAAAGGGAGGTAAATCCAAATGAATGTTTCTTAGGAAATGGATATTGGATTCAACTGAAACTTGATTTGCTGATTGTTTGCACTATTCTAAGTGAGGATTGTATCTTCCCATTTTTAAAAAAACAAACCTGAGCTGTCATGTGTTAATCCTTCATGATGTACATAATCTGCACAGGTTTCTGAGAAGCTCTGCCCAGTCAATGTCTAATGAATGTGTGTGGAGTTAAACCAAAATCAATGTTTCTCTGCAACTGTGGACATTAGACTACAGTGAACTACAACTACGTTGGATTTGCCAATTTTAGGAGACTTTTGAAACAGTTCTTGCTTGGTTTTCAAATTATCTTAGTAATAGGTCCCAATGCATTAAATATGATGGTCTGTGCTGGGAATTTGTTACTGTCTATAAGGGGGTACCACAGGGTTCTGTATTGGGCCCCCTCTTATTTATTATTTATATTAATGACTTGGGTTTAAATGTGTCTGACGTAAATGTGCATCTCCATGCTGATGACACAGTTATTTATTGTTGTGGAACAACTCTTGTTCAGGCTGTCAAATCAATGCAGAAAGCACTGTAGCTGTTCAACATTATTTAATTCACTTGACGCTTGTTCTCAATGCTGATATAACTAAGCTTATGCTGTTTTCCAACTGCAAAAAGTTGCATCATATGGTTCCTACTGTGTCCACTCTTGAGGGCCGTGAAATTGAGGTCGTTTATTTGTACAAATATTAAGGCGTCTTAATTGATGACTATTGAAAATCTTGTGAAGAAGTTGAGGTTGAAATTGAGTTTTTATCATCAAAATAAGTTGTTTTTCCTTTTCTGTAAAAAA
>JAOUQV010030534.1:0-18401 GCA_028565295.1 Aspidoras spilotus
ACAGTGTAGCTCTTTCTGACCTTTTCTATACTTCTCCATCAGCATTCTCAAAGCAAAAATCGCATCTGTGGTGCTCTCTCGTAGCATGAAACCATACTGCTGCTCACAAACAGTCACCAATTGCCTAAGCCTAGCTTTAACAACTCTCTCCCATTGTGTGACTCTTTAACTTTATGCCCCTCATTACATAATCTAGTAAAAAATGACACTCCGATCTCTCCTATACATTTCCATACCTCTACTGGTATGTCATCAGGTCCGACTGCTTTTCCCTTTTTGATCACCCTGACATGTTGCACATCCTTTACCGCTCTATCTCTCTGCCTTGCAAGGCGATACAACTCTTTCTTTCCTTCCTTACTGTCTAACGTCTCATACAACTCATCATAGGCCTTCTGCTTGGCCTTTGCTACCTCCCTTTTTGTCCTACGCTTTATCTCTTTATACTCCTGCTTACTCTCTTCAGTCCTCTCTCTGTCCAATTTTTCTTTGCCAACCTCTTCTTGAGTAACCTTGAGTAACACCCCAACTCCATTTCTCTTCCTATCAACACCATGATAGAACAGTTTAAAACCTGCACCAATGCTTTGTGTGAAGGTTCAATTGGCAGGGTAAGAGCACAGTTTTGCTCAAAATATTGCAATTCGAACAGATTTCACACTCAAGTCAACCCATTCTTGATGCAGAAGCTCTGCCATTTCACCTTTATACACAGGTAGCACAGTGGTTATGATGTTGGGCTACTGACTGGAAGATAAGGAGTTCAAAATCCACCACTGCCAACCAAAGCCCTTGATCCGCAACTGCTCAGTAGCAGGAAGAGTTAAGTGTAAGCTGCTCTGGTTAAGAGTGTCTGCCAGATGGTGTAAATGTAAATTGATATTTCAGCTGCTTCAATTGCTGAAACGAACATCTCCATATTACAAATATCTTTCTGTGGTCAAAGTTTCTTTGTTTAGCCATAACTTGTAAATATTGCCACCTGTCAACATCTTGCTTAAAAGCCAATTCTGACGTGTGTGTGTGTGTGTGTATATATATATATATATATACATATATATACATTATATATGTATATATATATAATTTTTTTTTTTTTTTCTTTCAAAAACCATTCCCCATATTCTGTGTTTTTACAATAAGCTGAAAATTATTCACAGTTTAGTTGCAGGTCTTGTATATTGAGGTTCTGTGCATTTTCAATAACACAGACACAGCTGCAACAGAAACTTCTCTACAGGAAAGCCAACGTTTGACAATTAACTCCCAATGATTCCTCGCTGCCCCCTGCAGGTTTTTAGCTGAGTGAAAGCTGTATTAAAACATTCCCTAGTTAATAATTAGTTATTCTGGTGGAAGGTTCCCCGTCATTCCTCTATATGAAATAGTTTGAACCATATTATTTTTGTGGTTTTCTTTTCAAGTCAACATTAAACATTAATTTTCAACATTAATTTCTACTGGATAAAGATCAGAAGATTGTCTCCAAAACATGAATTTGATTACAGTAGTTCTTGCTGCACATCAGATTACATTTTTTACTCATGCACTGTATGTTTACTGTATTACCGGATCATTTTCATCTCGATAAAGACGTGGAAGTCTCTTTTCGTCTCATTTGTTTGATTTGGTGCTCTTTATCTACATTTAGGACTTGTGTGCCATTCTAATATTGGGGAGAGTCTGTGACCTAGGACCAAACTTCTCTCAGTGACTATTAGTGAACCCTAAAATGAGGAACCTGTGACCCAAAAGGAAAGTAATCACTGTAAGCCTGTATATTCCAATCACTATTCCCATTCACCCCATTATTTTTCACATAACATCGACATCATTTAGGCAGAAATATAAACTATTCTAAATGTTTCTCAAACCTTCAAACTCAATAACTGTAAAAACACACACACGATTAGAACAAATATACTTTGGCATGAGTTTTATATTTTAGAACAAAACAGTTACAAAAATAAAAAAATTGCTTCCTAAAAATAAACCACTACTAATGAAGTTGGATTCAAAAATCATCATACAGTTCTGTTATAAATCATTCCTGGTGAAATAAAATTAATAGGACATACAGGTGCGTCTCGTTAAATTATAATATAATCAAAAAGTTCATTTATTGTAGTAATTAAATACAGTGAAATGCATACATTATATAGATTAATTACAAACACAGTGATCTATTTCAAGTTTTTCTGTTAATGTTCATGATTATGTCTTGCAGTCAATGAAAATCCAAAATCATTATCTCAAAATATTAGTATATTTAACACAAAACATCTGCAAATGCTTGTTTAAAATGGTCCCTTAGTATGGTTCAGTAGGTTACACAATCATGATGAAGACATTGGCAGTTACTGACACTCTACAAGGAGGCTATGCCACAAAAGTCATTGCAAAAGCAGCTGGCTGTTCACAGAGTGCTGTATCCAAGCATATTAAGGGAAAGTTGAGTGGAAGAAAAGTGTGGTACAAAATGTTGCACAAGAAACTGGGATAACCGCAGCCTAAAAGGATCGTCAAGAAAAGGCCAATAAAAAATTTTGGGGAGACTAACAAGGAGTAAATTGCTGCTGAAGTCACTGCTTCAAGAGCCACCACACACAGACTTATTCAGGACATGGGCCACAACTGTCACATCCCTTGTCAAGCCACTCATGACCAAGAGACAATTCCAGAAGTGTCTTACCTGGGCCAAGGAGAAAAAGAACTAGACTGTTTCCAAGCTGCTTCAGGTTTATTGTCAAGTTTCCACAATCAGTGATGGTTTGGGGAGCCATGTCATCTACTGGTGTAGGTCCGCTGTGTTATATCAAGACCAAAGTCAGCGCAGGCGTCTTCCAGGAAATTTTACATAAGTTGATAAGTCCCTCTCTCTACAACTTTTTGGAGATGGAAATTTCATTGTCCAGCAGGACTTGGCACCTGTTCACAATGCCAAAAGTACCAATACCTAGTTTAATAAGCACAGTATCCCTGTGCCTGATTGGCCAAAAACACGCCAGACGTAATTGTCAAAAGGAAGATGAGAGGCACCAGGCCCAACAAGGCAGACAAACTGAAGGCTGCTATTAAAGCAACCTGGCGTTCCATAACACCTCAGCAGTGTCACAGGCTGATCGCCTCCAAGCCACACATTTATGCAGTAATTCATGCAAGAGGAGCCCCGACCAAGTAATGAATGCATTTACTGTACATACTTTTCAGTAGGCCAAAATATCTGCATTAAAAATCTTTTTTTCAGTTGGTCTTATATAATATTCTAATTTTCCCCAGATAATGATTTTGGGTTTTTATTGGCTGTAAGCAATAATCATCAACAATAACTGAAATAAACACTTGAAATAGATCAATGTGATTGTAATAATGTGGGCATTTGTATTAAATTACGAAAATAAATTAACTTTTTGATGATATTCAGTAAATGTACATTTTTCTCAAAGAAAACATGGTCATAAATAAATTTAAATCACAGCTATTCAATTGTACCAGACAAGAAACACAGAATTCTAGTAGTGGATTTCTGAATTATAATCATGAACTACTGAAATAAGATAAAACTCCTGATGTACAGGTGCTGGTCATAAAATTAGAATATCATGAAAAGGTTTATTTATTTTCATAATTCCATTCAAACAGTGAAACTTGTATACCATACACACTCGTTACACACTAGACAGACTGATATATTTCAAGTGTTTATTTCTTTTGATTTGATGATTATTACTGACAACAATCTTCTTCTTCGTCTTTCGGCCTATCCAAACCCAAATTCATAGTTGGGGCTCCTTTTGCCTGAATTACTGCAGCAATACGGCGTAGCATTAAGTCGATCAGTCTGTGGCACTGCTCAGGTGTTATGAGAGCCAAGGTTGCTCCAATAATTGCCTTCAGCTGTTTTGCATCGTTGGGTCTGGTGTATCGCATCTTTTTCACAGTAAAATTATTCTAAAGTAATATTCTAATTTTCTGAGATACTGAATTTGGGTTTTTTTTTGTCAGTTATAAATTATCAAATCAAAAGAAATAAACACACGAAATCTATCAGACTGTGTAACAAATGTGTATAACATACAAGTTTTACTTTTTTTAATGGAATTATAAAAATAAATAAACTTTTGCAGGATATTCAAATTTTATGACCAGCTCCTGTAAACCAAGATCACTGCTGAGTTTGTTTATATTTATCGCCTGCAACAATCTAACTACAGCATAGATATATAATCTCACTGCAACTACTGGGGTAAATGTTTCTGATTGTAACTGTGGAACTTTCCCATTCACATATGAATGTCCAGAGAAGAAACATCTACATAAACATCTGCATCTAACAGTTTACATCAGACTCAAATTTGAGTTGTGTTTGTATGTTGGTGTCCAGGTATTTGAGTGCATCTCACACATTACACTTCATAGTTGCTCTCCTTTTAAAACCTCAGTGCTTTTCTCGCCGCTTATCCATTTCTTGAGAGATTCGTGCCAACAGTGCCGCCCTCACAGCCGTGTCCAGAACGTTCTTCTGCTCCACCCGTTCAACCACATTTTCTGGCTCATCCTCCTGTAAAAAATAAACAACATTGAATGTTTACATGCAGCTAATGCATTTGAGCAGCGTCATCTCCCAAACTGGTGAATGTGAGTGCAAGAACACAATTTTCTACACAAAAGACATTGGTTTTACACTGGATGCCCATCTGGATGAAAAACGTAGGGCAAACATCCGCTTTTAGAGACACCAGTTACCCTACAACGTTTTGGACAAGGATGAAAACTGGGGCATAGGATACCCCTTGTGGACACAAAGCATGAAACTTCCAAACAAAAAATGACTAAGGACCCTAGTCTAGCCAAAAAAATTAATCTGTCCATTATTATAATGATCATGATGTGCTGAACTTGATGAAAATGACACACCCATTTCTAATATACAAAATGATGGTTGGGACAATAAATTTAAACCTCAATGCACACAATCTCACCCTAAACTCACCAAATGCAGTTTATGGATAATGAACATTGTTAAAAACTTTTTAGAAATCAATATAAACTGAAGTAAATCATTGCCTATGCCTTGTGTAAATGCTGCTTTTCTACTCAATCTTGTTTTCTGCACAGACTTTAGTTAATATGCTCATTATCAAACCTTCCAGACATTGTTATTGCATAATCTTGCATAATTCAGTCTTATTTTGCATCTGTCCCAACTTAATTTAACTGTGTTGCTGGAATCACGTTCTAATATTATCGTCATCTTCTTTCGAACTCTCCCTTTTATCAGGGGTCGCCACAGCGGGTCAATCTTTTCCACCTCCACTTTACACCAACTAGCTGCAGGTCTACATTGACCACATCTATACATTAAATTCAATTTTATTTATAAAGCGCTTTCAACAATGGACATTGTCCCAAAGCAGCTTTACAGAAAACATTTCATCCCAGATGAGCAAGCCGGTCTCCGCTTTGGTCTTACTCTTTGCCTCTTGCCTGGCAACTCCATTTCTAACATCATCCTACCAATATATTCACTGTCCCTCCTCTGCACATGTCCAAAGAATTTCAAACTGCCCTCTATAACTTTGTCTCCCAATTTTCCAACCTGTGATGTCCCTCTGATGTTCTCATTCCTAATCCTGTCCATCCTTGTCACTCCAAATAAGAACCTCAAAATCTTAAGCTCTGCTTCCTGTATCTTGGTCAGTGCCACTGTCTCCATAACATACAACAAGGCTGGTCTCACTACTCTCTTATAAACCTTTCCTTTCACTTTTGCTGCAACCCTTTTGTCACACATCACTCCTGACACTTTTCTCCATCCACTCCATCCTGCCTGTACTCTCTTCTTCACCTCTTTTTCACACAAATTCTGCCTTACAAATGTTGACTTTCATTACCCTTCTTTCCATATTATAATATATGTTTTTTTATTTTCGTTACAAAATACAATTAGGCTAGTCTGTGAATACATTGGAATTCTATTCCTCTTATTTTTATCTCTCCTCTCATAATGCATGCTATTAGACATATTATATGTACCTTAAAGACAAGGAAAGAGGTCAGATTTCCATTGTCAGCTTGGTAGTCGAGCCAGAAGAGCTCATTGCCCGTGTTCTCCTGCCCTGTACTTGAACTGCTCTCGTTCCATTCCTCAGCCTCGCCACCAGCCCTGGCATCTGAACCGCCTGCGGTGCACACGGGAATCAAAACTTTATTGTAAATTTATTGTAGTTTTCCGATTGCATTGTTTCAAGTTTAAAAACTTTATACACAAATCTGCTATATTAACAGTGTATTTATTGTTCTACCTACAACACTGTACAAGAAAACCAAACACTGGGTCACGATTAGATCATTATTTTATTAATTTAAGATGTGTGCACTGAGTCGAATGTTCCACTCTAATCTGATTTTCACCCGACAGCACCGCCCACTGCGCCACCCCAAAAGACATGAAGAAAGTGAGAATGCTACTGCCATGGCGGGGATGATAAACTTCCCGGTCCGGTCTGCGGGGTCGCCGTGGGGCAGCTGTATGTCTGCGCTTCTGCTGCTCTCTGGCCTGTTTCACCTCCCGGTCGTAATCATCCCTTCAACAATAACACACAACATTTTTATTAAAACTATCAATTTAATGGTGCATTAGAATACATGAGCTATGTGTACAGGTGTATTATTATTATTATAATACTACTACATTGTTCACCGTTACAGATCAGATACCATTGAACACATTAGCTCTCCTAGGTTACCTGGCAATCTGATTTCTGCGGATATGGTGCAGGAAACCGTGATTCATATCCAGACGACCCCCGGGTTTATAGTTTTGTGTATCGCCATCGTCATTTTGCAAAACTTCCATACTCCCAAAATAACAAAAAAAAAACTAATAAGATTAAACACTTTTATGCGTCTCCATTGACTGGGATAAAGTGTTGGCCAAACAAAGCACATTCCGAGTTTTTTTAAGAAACAAATACATATCTTAATGTATTACATTTATATATTTTTCTATATTAATTTATTATATTTATGTTACTGTATATGTATCTTCTTTCATTTAATAATATATACAGCATATAAACAAATATTCTTTTTCTTCTTCTTTCAGCCTCTCCCTTCTTCAGAGGTAGCCACAGCGATATAAGTATTTTTTTTCTACTTATTCTTTCGGCCTCTCCCTTTTATCAGCGGTCGCCACAGCGTGTCAACCTTTTCCACCTCACTGTCCCCTTTTTTCATCTTTTAATGGTGTTAAATCCCGGGTAAGTGAATTATCGTCCAATCTTTTTCACCTTTTTTCGAACTGAGCGAAACGCGCTAACAACGTTTCTTCCTTACCCATATTCACATAAATCCCGCCTCTTGCGATAGGATTGGCCAATATATATTTGAGAGAGTGTATCGATTGGACAGTGATCTTGGGTCACCTGGTCATGGTTACACGCCGTTGGGTGTAAGTTGCTTTACCAACCCCTGAACGAAAACAATGTTTACCATTAGCCAGTAGGCTGTATTTTACCTGAATATGGGTGGGATGTATCCATAATCCGGTGGTGCTAATTCCTTTCACTAAGTTTGTAGTGTTTAGTCGACCGTGAATAAAATTGAAAAACAATGACTAGCATTAAACGGGAGAGGGATCTCGATAATGAAGAAGATGACGGTAATATAACTACTGTATTTTTAAATATAGACCAGTGTTAGTTTAGCACTCAGCTAACGTGTTAACAGACAAGCATGGAATCGCTAGAAAAATACAACACCGTCGGTCATAAAACATGGTGCAGCGTAGTAGTAGTAGTTTGTTATTATCATTATTTTGATATTATTATTATTAGTAGT
The DNA here is from genome assembly GCA_028565295.1 of Aspidoras spilotus. Taxonomy (NCBI): domain Eukaryota; kingdom Metazoa; phylum Chordata; class Actinopteri; order Siluriformes; family Callichthyidae; genus Aspidoras; species Aspidoras spilotus. The sequence continues at coordinate 7,843 of JAOUQV010030534.1, forward strand.
ACAGTACTTGAATTTTTATATTATTGTTGGTCGTATTATTAGTATTTTAGGTGTAGTAGAAGTACAAGCACATAAGATTATTATTATTATTATTAGCGATCTAATTGCCAACATTGGTGGTGTTCAGACTTTTATTAATATTATTATTATTGTTATTACAAACCCCTTTCCCAAAAAGTTGGGATAAAGTACAAATTGTGAAAACGGAATGCAGTGATGTGGAAGATTCACATTAAAAAAATTTATATTTAATTCAGAATATAACGTAGAAGTCATATAAAATGTTTAAACTAAGAAAACGTCAGTCTTTGAAAGAGATAAAAAATAGGTGATTTTAAATGTTGTTAAAACACATCTCAAAAAAGTTGGGACATGTTTACCACTGTGAGACATCTTCATTTCTCTTTACAACAGTCTATAAACATTGCTCAAGTTAAAGGATTTGAATGTTAACCCGTTTTTGTCTAATGTAGGAATCTAGTTGCTCAACTGTCTTGGATCCTTTTTGTTGTATTTTCCATTTTATGATGCGCCAAATGTTTTCTATGGGTGAAAGATCTGGACTGTAGGCTGCCCAGTTCTGTACCTGGACCCTTCTTCTACGCAGCCACAAAGCTGTAATTAATGCAGTGCTTAGCATAAATGAGTACACCCCAAATGATGTGTCCAAAAACATTGATTTTTATTTGAGTCAATATTTTCTATGGGCTCATATACGACAAAATACTCCCACAAGTGTGGTCCATTAATTACATATAATTTGCATGCACAAAAAATCTTCCTAACAGATGAATTCCAGACCATTTTGTAGAATTCTAAGAAGAAAAAAATCATGGCAGTCATCTAAATATTAGATGTAGTAGTTAATGATTTGGAGTTTATTAATTTTTAGTAAATAATGTTAAAGCCGAAAGATGAAGAAGAAGAATGTTATATGATGTTTTGAGTTAAACGGAAGATTTGTAATCAAAATTTTCTTATGTTTTTCACAGGTAATTGGTGAAACAAATCTTATATAAAAGATATTTCACAATTCTGGAAATTGTTTTTGTGATTTTTACTGAGATAATGATTTAACTCGTACATTTCAAAGGGGTGTACTTATTTATGCTGAGCACACAGTCGCCACATGCTCCAGTGAGTGAGCTAAAGCATTAGAATTGACAATGCATCTATGCCAAAGAATTGTTACTCATTCATCCTGAGTAACAATAACAACAGTAACAGTAGCTGGACAGCTAATGCCAGAGTTGGGGGAATGCTAACGCCGCCTAATGCATTCAGACTTTCTCCATGGAGACTCAGCTCTTAAGAACAAACTCTAAAGTCTGGACCCTTAGCTCTAAAAATGTAATTTCCATCACTGTCCTAACACTTTTCATAAATAAAACTATCGCTAAAGACTGAGACAGAAGTGCTAAACATTTTGCATTCATCACATTAAAAAATTTAATAGATACCATGATAATGAACGTACCTGAGTGGGGTTTGTGGATTGAACATGGATACTTTCATACAGTGAACACAGAGATTTTCTTGGAAAAAAAAAACAGTGAAAAGACTGAAATCCTTAGCAGATTAAAACTCTGACAATCGTGAGATATCCTGGAAGAACTATTCAAAAACTGTCAACAGAATCCAGAAAACTCGGCCGTCTTCTCTGAGCTTAAGCTCACTGTAAAACAATTCTGTGGTCAGAAACCATGGACACTGTTCTGCACATTAAAGAAAAGAGGAACTGTTCAGCTTATTAGGGCAAATTCCAAAATCTTGGATTTCTAATGATATGAGGTTGCATGTGTTTTGCCTATGTTGCCTGTGTCTTGGGCATTTTATACATCTAAAAATCAACCACCCACTGCATCCATTACAACAGCATGGCTTCATAGAGCAAGTGTCCAAGTGCCGAACTGTCTTGTAGGCCCGATCTTTCAACATTTAACGGATTATGAAATGAAAGAAAGAGTTCAGTTCAAGAAAGAGTCTGTTGATCAGTTAGAATATTTTTTTTGACGTTTTGTTACTGCCAAGTTCAAAATAAGTTCATACTTTGTATGAAATGTTAAAAGTATTGCTTTCAACATCTGATGTGTGTTCAGTTGTGTACAAAATGAGTTAATGAGATTTGCAAATCATTGCATTTTGTATTATTTACATTTTGTACGGTCTCCCTTTTGGAATTTGCATTGTACCATGACTCGGGATTTGTGTCTGATTGTTAGAGTTGCGAATCAAAGTGGCCCGTTCACATGACACCAAAGACAAAAGGAGCCGACACTGTCCCTACCTCGACACGATCAACAGGTTTGTGGTTAACCTGTTTAATTATTTGTGCCAATGTAATAGTCTCAATCTGCATGTTTATATTTATTCTTTTCATAGGAGTGTATTGGACTTTGACTTTGAGAAACTGTGCTCAGTCTCTCTCTCGCACATAAACGTGTACGCCTGCCTCATCTGTGGAAAATATTTCCAAGGTAAGAGCTTAATGCAATCTTCTCCCGGAATTCATCATTACAGTGAACAGGTGTAGACAAGTAAAGACACAGAAAGGAAGTAATGTCCAGTGCAAGTACAAGTATGATGGCATTTAATGATTTTCAGTACAGGTTTATACACTTAGCAGTTCTGGATTAGGGACACCTGGGTACTAACGGGTTTGTTCATCTTTTTAATGAATTATAGCATGTAGGCTTTAGGGAACAGGTTCTACAAGGTAAGTAACATCCTTCATATGCAGGTTGACCCATTCCGTCTGTAGCAGGATCATCAGCAGATCATCAACAGCTGGCTATTTGTTGATATTTCTCTACTCTTAATGCCCGCATGTGCTGATGTTGCTGAAACAATTGCAACTAATGCATCAAAATAATTTCTTTTTTTCATTCCTGATATGCAGTGTACAGGTTAACAACTTATAATAGAGCTGAGGTTTGGGTTATTGGGTGCTTTGATTTACTGCACTTTATCCGTGACTTGCCTAGAGTGGGATTTGAACCACAGATCTTTTGGTCTCTAGCCCTTTACCCTATCTATTAAGCCACGACTGACCCGAGTTTGTAAGTGATCATATTCCACCTGCCAGTTGTTCATAATCGAGTGAGTGATCAGTGTAATATCCAGATGGCATTCTTTACTAAAGGTTGAATTCAGTCTTGGTGCTTCTGTGTTTTAGGAAGAGGTCTGAAGTCTCATGCCTACACCCACAGTGTTCAGTTCACACATCATGTCTTCTTAAATCTTCACACACTCAAGTTTTACTGCCTTCCAGATAACTACGAGATCATAGATTCTTCTCTTGAGGACATCACTGTAAGTAATAAAGAAAAAGGACGTATGACACCTAAATTTACTACCCATTTTTTCTCCAGTAATCAGTGTCATAGCCCTGCTATTAAACTTTTTCTTTCTGCAGTATGTGCTAAAGCCAACATTCACCAAGCAGCACATCACTAATTTGAACAAACAGTGGAAGCTCTACAGAGCCTATGATGGAACAACTTACCTTCCTGGTATTGTCGGTCTCAATAACATCAAGGCAAACGACTATGCCAATGTAGTGCTACAGGTATAAATAATGAACATTCCCTTACTTTAAACCAATTGTTTGTATCATCTGTCATATAGATAGGATGAGTGTTGCAGGATGCGTTGTTTATTTGTTTAAGCTGTTACTCATGTTATATTCATGTTATACAAATCAAAGACAAATTTGGTTTCTTAAATTCATCTAATGTAAATTTGCTAGACTGGCAATGGAAACGCAATTGGTCACGGAAAGAAAAAGCAAACAGGACCCAGACCACTCGTTTGCATACATTTCTAATTCCAATAGCACATAGTGGTCTTATCAGTTTGATGTAACTTGGAGGGTGTTTTGAATTTACAGGGTAGGCCATTTATATGGATACACCTAAATAAAACCAGAATGGTTGGTAATATTAACTTCCTGTTTGTGGCACTTCAGTATATGGGAGGGGGAAAACATTTAAAGATGGGCGGCCATTTTGGATCCAACTTTAGTTTTTTTTCCAAAAAGATCATGTGGTCACATCAAACTTATTGGCAATTTCATAAGAAAAACAATGGTCTGCTTGTTTTTAACGTAACTTTATTCTTGTATGAGTTATTTATAAATTACTGACCACTTTTAAAATATGTTCAAAGTTCTGTCTATTGTGTTGTCAAAGCAACCCTCTTTTCCAACACCTCCCACACTGCGGGCAACACGGCAGAAAAAATGCTAGCACAGTCTTCCAGTATCTGTATTTTCAGGTGCTGCACATCTCGTATCTTTACAGCATAGACAGTTGCCGTAAGATGACTCCAAAGATAAAAGTCTAAAGGAGTCAGGAGACCTTGGGGGCCATTCAACGACCAATCCACTTTCCAGAATACTGTTCATCTAGGAATGCTTGGACCTGACACCCATTATGTGGTGGTGCACCATCTTGCTGGATAAACTCAGGGAATATGCCAGCTTCAGTGCATAAAGAGGAAAACACATCATTATGTAGCAATTTCACATATTCAGTGGCCTTGAAGTTTCCGTTGATGAAGAATGAGTCCACTATGTTTGTACCCATATACTGCACCATACCATACATTTTTGTGTTCCAACAGTCTTGGAGGGATTTATCCAATGTGGGTTAGTGTGACACCAATAGCGTTGGTTTTGTTTGTTAACTTCACCATTCACATAATAGTTTGCCTCATCACTGAACAAAATGTTCTGTGTAAACTGAGGGTCCTGTTCTAATTTTTGTTTTGCCCATTCTGCAAATTCAGTGTGCCGATTTGGGTCATCCTCGTTGAGATTCTGCAGAAGTTTGTAAGGGTGCCATTTGTGAATAGCTAATATCCGCCGAATGGATGTTCGACTGATGCCACTCTCCAGTGACATGCGCCAAGTGCTACTCTGTGGGCTCTTGCTGAAAAAAGCTAGGACAGCCAAAGATGTTTAGTGACAGTTTCATGCATCCACATTTTGGCAAATCTAACACTGAACCAGTTTCATGAAACTTGGCAATCATTTTGCTAACTCTAGCATGGGAGATGGGTGATCTCTTGCATTGAAATCTGCTGCAATGACCGAGGTACTGTGTTCACTGTCTGCTCCTCACGTGTTAACCTCTGCAAAATTTCAATGGCTGTAAACAAAGAAGCTTGTAAACAACATGTTACCTTAAAACCAAGATCACCATTGTTTTTTTGTGTAAAATTAAGTTTGATGTCACATGACCCTCTTTGCATTGAAAAAACTAAAGTTGGATCCAGAATGGTCGATTTTAAAATGGCCACCATGGTCATCACCCATTCTGAAAAGTTCCCCCTCCCATTTACTAATGTGACACAAACAGGAAGTTTATGCTGGTAAGTATGAGTTAAGCAGAATGCAACCAGGGACTTGTCCAAGATTAATTATGAAAGCATAAATAAAAGGGATAGGCAGAAGCTAAGTTTTTCAGAATAGACTTAAAGTATGTATACATGCAGCCTGATAATCTGATAGTAATCCGACTAATAGCTCGGAATAGAATACATCCATATGCACAGTCCTCATCAAAACCTCAAGACCCGTTTAAAAAAATGCAAGACTTGTATCTTTGAGTATTGCATCTTAAGAAGGCTCTAAGTAGAGCTTAACAATGGTAAAAGGAAGAAATGGAAGAAAATATTTTGAGAAGGCAATTTATTGATATCTGCTTACTCAAATATGCTTTTGTTAGCTGATCAAAAGTTTAAGACCACAGCCTTTAAAAGCCAAAATCTGTTAAAACCATCTGATGGAAAAAGAAAAAAAAACTCTGATTTTAAATCTGGTAGGATTGTTCAATTGCATAAATAAACGCCTCGCACAGCGTGCCATTGCTGCTGAGGTCGGACGCAGTAAGTCATTTTTGCATTTATTGAAGAATCTGAGCATTATAGAACAAAAAGTCAAGTGGTAAACTCAAAAGAAATTTAACACTGCTGTGCCGCAGGATCCGATTGGCTGTCTGTCAAGATCCTCAACCCAAATTAGTGGTGCCGATAACCATCAGACGGCATCTCGGAGGACAGGGCTGCAAAACCAAAAAGGTTTTTAAAAGCCATTTCTCGCAGCATAATTGCCTGTTTAGGCTTCGCTAGGGAGCCTAAACTGAAAGGTGGAAGAAAGTTTTATTCCCTGACAAAAAAATATGTAACCTTGACGATCCTGATGGCTTCCAGTGATATTGCCGTTAAGGAGATCCAATCTGAGGTGTTTTCTATGCGGCACAGTGATGATTTGTGCTGCTTTTTCCTTCAATGGAACAATAGTGTTTAAGTATTCTTTTTAGTTCTAATTCAATTTTGGTAAATTTAAGCAGAAAAGAGAAAATATTTTTTTTGTTCTGCTGTTTATTTGAGCACAAGCTTCATTTAAATGCTGTCTGTAAGGAAGTATTAATTCATTATAAATTTTCAGGTTTGATGTTATAAACACTATTTAGGCTTTATTGAAATCTTCTGAATGTAAGCATTAATCCTGGTATTGTTAACATTTATACATGGAGTCCTGTAGTGTTTGCCTTGTTCTTCATAACGTAAAGAAATGTTTCTTTTTCTGAAGGCTCTGTGCAACGTACCTCCTCTGCGGAATTACTTCTTAGAAGAGGAAAACTACTGTGGGATCCGTCGGCCGCCTGGTGATATCATGTTCTTGCTAGTTCAGCGCTTTGGTGAGCTCATGCGCAAGCTCTGGAACCCACGCAATTTTAAGGCCCATGTTTCACCACACGAAATGTTACAAGCTGTGGTGCTTTGCAGTAAGAAGACCTTCCAGATCACCAGACAAGGTACTAGACTATAAACTGATCTACTAAGCTGAGAGTATAACACAAATTTTATTAAAAAATAACTTGCACGCTGGTCGTGTTAAAGCTTCTGTTGACCACGCTGTCTTGTCAGTATTTTCAATACGATGTCGCTGTCTCTTCAGTCACTTCTGCACAGGTTTTTAACATGTTACATAAGTTCATTTGTGTCTGCTGTGTGAAGACAAAATGGCTGCCCCACATATGATTTAAACGCAAGAAGAGCACAGTGCAGTGATTCACATTTTGTTGTCTACGGATGTGCCTGGTGCTGATATTTCTCAAAGACTTTTTGCACTTTAATGGAGAAAGTGTTGTGTCACAAAGAAGTGTGTATGAATGAATAGTGTATAAATGATAAAGTTTAAGGACGGTCACACAAGTGTCGGCCTTAAAGAAGGTGTCAGATTTGCAAACTGATTGTGTTGGATAGTGACAAATTACAGTAAATTACATGGCAAATCTGCCATTTTTCTGCCAAGCCAATAATCAGTGACCGGCTTTTTAATAGAAATGTGTTTTTAGACCACAGCGTGGACTAAAACAGTTTTTAACAAGAGAATATAAAAGCTTAATGAGAAATAAACAAAATTAATTTACAAATATCGAGATTAAGCAAAGAAATATAATTCTTTTTTTTTTCGAAAATTTAAATAAAATTTACATCCAGATAGCAGATCAGTTTTTACTCACCCTTCTAGTACTTTATGTTTACATAGAAATGAACATCAAGAAAATAAGGAAAAGTTTTTTGTTCTGCTCTTTTTGTCCTCTAGGGGATGCCGTAGACTTTCTTTCTTGGTTTCTGAACGCACTGCATGGCGCTCTGGGTGGAAACAAGAAGAAACCATGTGAGTTTCAGAATGGCTGTTTGTCTAACCCAATTATTGTTGTTTTTAATGGTTTTGTAATTCTGTTTTACGAGTAAGACTTGAGGCATGATTGAAAGCAGTGATGCCTTCAACAATAGTGTATGTGTATCTCCATAAAAGAAAACACATGATTGTTAGGCTGGTCGTCAAATATTTTTTTAAATATTTGTTTTCTATTTTTTTAAACAGTTTTCATATATGTTAATATGTATTTCTCCAATTCATATGATGCACGTTATAAATGTAACACATGTCTGAAAAAGTACTGAAAGCTGTTGGCTTTTGCAGTGGAAAAAACTGAGCATATCTGTTTGTTAAAGTCTCCAGAAGGGTTGTAGATTTTCCAAGATTCTGTGTAAAATGTACCAGATAATAATACTTAAAACTGCCCACAAACATTGACTTCATTTAATTTGACACTGTTTAATGAACATATGATGTGCTAAATTGTTTTTTTTCCCTGAACAGTAAATTCAGTGATGTGATTTGCTGAGCATCTTGTAGAATCTGACTCTGGAGACTTTCATTGTCACACATTATTCTTTTTCTTCTTTAGAAAAAACCCAGCAGCATTCTATATGGTATTTACACTATATTTTCTAAAGTATTTCCTCAACCATTCAAATTATCGGAATCAGGTGTTCCAATCACCTCCATGGCCACGGATGTATAAATGTTTCAGCATACCAACACATTTTGGACAATTCCATGCTCCCAACTTTGTGGGAACAGTTTGGAGCTGGCCCTTCCTCTTGTACACAGTGCATGATAGAGTCTGGTGTGGAAGACTGGCCTGCACAGAGTCCTGACCTTAACCTGATAGATCATCTTTGGGAGTAAGAATCTCAAGCGGAGATTGAGAGCCAGGCCTTCAACATCAGTGTGTGACCTCACTAATACGCTTCTGGAAGAATGGTCAAAAATATCTATAAACACTTCTAAACCTTGTAAACACCCTTCTTAAAAGTGTTTTAGCTGTTGTAGCTGCAAAGGTGGAGCGAGGTGTTATTGAACCCTGTGAATTAGCTCATATGAGTCAAGGCAGGTAAGCAAATACTTTTGGAAATATAGTGCATATCAAAAGTATTCACAAAGCTTAACTTTTTCCACATTTTGTTATGTTATGACTTTATTCCAAAATGGATTACATTAGATGTTTGAAAATACTACACAAAATACCACATAATGACAAAATGAAAACAGTTTGTTTAGCACAAAACGATCATATGTACCTAAGTATTTACTTATATGAACTACATAACGGGAAGACGGAAGTGATGTCATCGTGCTCCGTCCGGAAACGTATGCTATGGGAATAAATCATCAATCGAAGCTAAGTTTCTTACTTGTTTTTTCTTATATTTTTGTATTATTCACACTTAAACCTGCACTGAGACAATATAAAATACACATTCACCAACGTTATAGATGTTCAGGGCTTAACGTTTTTTCTGTTTACAGGATAAGACGAAAAGAGCACGCCGACGCCATCCGTGCCAGATCCGTTTAATGCCATTTGATATAGCAGAGTTTGCATAAGGTAACGTACTATCATGTCATACGTTCAGCTGGTTCAGTGTGAAGAATGCAGGCTGTTTAGCTAGTCTTTTAGCTAATCATTAGTGATAAATATATCTATAATAATTGCACTCTAATTAGAACTTTGACGCAGAAGATATCAGTTTTAGAGGTGTGCATCCAGTCATTAGAGAGGGTTAGTAAGATTGATAGCAGTCCTGTTACGGTAAGAAAAAATCTGGATTCCTTAGGTGAAGATAGAAGTTAGAAGTTAGGCATTAAAGCCCTTACAGTAGGGCACATGGGTGACGACCGGCGGCATACTCGCAAAGCCAATGGCAACGCTGAGGCTCGCCTACGAGAGCACAACTCCTCTCTGATTCACGTGCTCCTCAGTGAGACACCCGCTAAGAATCCTGAAAGAGCTCTCGGTTTAGAAGACTCTATAATGAGGCATGTGAAACTAGCTAGGCCTTTAGGGCACCAGCAGCATTAGTACAGTGTTTACCGGGGGCCAGGGCACGATATAGCACTGTTGCTTTCGACAGTCAGAGGTTACCAAAAATAATAATATAGAGGTATGTAAATTAGTGAAAGCAATGTCCGATGGCGTAATCTGCTCTGGCCCCCTCCCAATGCGGCCTGGTGATGTAACTTGCAGAAGGTTACAGTCACTGAACTGCTGGACTGGCCTGTTAGGACGGGACTGTATCCGTCTCACTCGGGAAGGTGCTGCTTTCTTATCCTGTAGCATAGAACATAAAACAGGGCTATTTAAACTCTTACAATCCAGAGCCAAGGCCAGGCAGCATACAAACAGGCTATTCCTACGTGTGTCTGCTAGTGGCTTAGAGTTGTCACCTAGGGTTCATCGTATTGAGACGGTGTTTGTTCCTCGGGCTAAATCAAAATATAGAAATTTGAAGAAATAACGAAGTATACAAAGAGTTTATTATATTAACTTAATAAATATTAAACCAGACAATTGTGATAATTGTCTCTTGTTGACCTAAAGATGGGACTACTAATATTAGGTCACCAAATGCTAAATCGCTTATTATAAATGAACTTATTACTGATCAGGGATAAAATGTGCTTTGTTTAACTGAAACATGGATCACACCAGATGAGTATATAGTATTAAATGAAGCTAGTCTTTAGAGTGCACAAGCCAGTGTTTTTCTAGTGCCGGTCCCAAGCCCGGATAAATGTTGAGGGTTGCGTAAGGAAGGGCATCCGGCGTAAAACATTTACCAAAAATTAAAATGCGTGTTACAGATTCTTACTTCATACCGGATCGGTCGCGGCCCGGGTTAACAACGACCGCCAC
>JAOUQV010030630.1:0-18398 GCA_028565295.1 Aspidoras spilotus
TCCAATTCACCTAGAATGACAATTTAGCATTTTCCAATTTACTTAACATGCATGTCTTTGGCCTGTGGGAGGAAACCCGGAGAAAACCCACGCAGCACGGGGAGAACATGCAAACTCCACACAGAAATTTCCAGGTCGACCCTCCAGGGGATCGAACCCGGGTCCTCTTGCTGTGAGGCCACAGCACTATCCACTGTGCCACCGTGCCGCCCGTTCATTAGGGATATAATTTTATATAAATTGAAGTCGTACCTGGATTTTTTGTGTTTGTTCTTTGGAACAGTGTCCATTGTTTAAAACTTTTTATATATAAAATGAATTAAAAAATTTACAGTCTCTTTTTGATTTTGGATATATCTTACGTGTAGAACTAAATAAAAAATGTTTATACATGTATAATCAAAGATATGACCGTTGATACACTTAACAAACAAAAGCAAAAAGGGTCACATCGAAAGTTTTTTTTCTTCAATTATAAAGCTTCGGTCAGTGTGGGGTAGCGGGCACTGCTGTATCCTCATGGCAAGACAGACCAGGTTGGGAAGACCCAATAAATTTGTGTGGAATTAATTTGCTTGTTCTACCTGCGTTTGCATGGGTTTCATCCGGGTGCTACAGTTTCCTTCCACAGACCAAAGGCATACATTCAAGGTGAAGTGCAGATTCCAAATTGTCCACTACTTGTTTTTATTATATACATGTATATCTCAATAAATTAGATTCATGTTGATTATGTCTTACAGCCAATGAAAACCCAAAAGCTGTTAAACTAGAATATTCAACACAAAACACCTGCAAAGACTTCCTAAGCATTTAAAATGGTCCTTTAGTCAGTTTCACTAGGCTACACAATTAGGGGAAAGACATTGGCAGTCATTGACACACTCCACACGGAGGTTATGCCACAAAACGTCTTTGCTATAGAAGCTGGCTGTTCACAGAGCAATGGATCCAAGCATATTAATGGAAAGTTGAGTGGATAGAAAAAGTGTAATCCTTGAAAGGATTGTCAAGATGTGGGGGAGATTCACAAAGAGTGGACTGCTGCTGAAGTCAGTGCTTCAAGTGCCACCACGCAAGGATGTTGCTAGGACATGGGCTACAACTGTCGCATTCCTTCTGTCAACCCACTCATGACTAAGAGACAATGCGAAAAATGCTGGACTGTTACTCAGTGGTCCACTGTGTTGTTCTTAGATGAAAGAAAATTTTGCATTTTATTTGGAAACCAAGGTCGCAGAGTCTGGACGCAATCCAAGCAGCTTGAGGTCTAGTGTGAAGTTTCCACAATTACAGTTATATTTGTATTAAAGCACTAAAATACATCTTTTGATAACCTGCACCTGTATAGACTTGAGTATGAATATAGCCTTATTCATGTCATGAAATAGGTACTGATGCTGACAATGATGCTAAACAATAATCATGTCATGTCATATGCAGTCATCTCTTGTCCTCTTCGGATATTTAACAATGAGAGGTTACATCCATGTCACACTCCATTTCTGATGCTGAACCGTGCTGATCTGTACTTAATTCTGAACACTGTTGACTGTAGAAACATGAATAAATAAAATATGAATTGGTAATTATGTTTGTTGATGGGTTGTTACTAGTTTTTTGTATTTTTTTTTAATAAATAGATGAAATGTTGAGTTTGGAAATTAATTTGATGACAATTAAATGTTTGCGGAAATGTCTGCAGTATTATAATCTGTGCACTAGGGGGCAGTAAACTCCCGCCCCAATTGTGCTCTAAAAAATGACTATCCTTTCAGTGGGGTCTGCTTTCTGTTCTAGGCTTTGATATATTAGTATAAAATATAAAATACATTGATAACCTGCACCCGTATAGAGTATGAATATAGCCTTATTCATGTCATGAAATAGGTACTGATGCTGAAAATGATGCTAAACAATAATCATGTCATATGCAGTCATCACTTGTCCTCTTCGAATGAGAGGTTACATCCATGTCACACTCCATTTCTGATGCTGAACCATGCTGATCTGTACTTAATTCTGAACACTGTTGACTGTAGAAACATGAATAAATAAAATATGAATTGGTCATTGTGTTTGTTGATGGGTTGTTACTAGTTTTTTGTATTTTTTTTAATAAATAGATGAAATGTTGAGTTTGAAAATTAATTTGATGACAATTAAATGTTTGCGGAAATGTCTGCAGTATTATAATCTGTGCACTAGGGGGCAGTAAACTCCCGCCCCAATTCTGTTCTAAAAAATGACTATCCTTTCAGTGGGGTCTGCTTTCTGTTCTAGGCTTTGATATATTAGTCATAATGTAAAGTTTAGCTATCAACAAAGCCTTATCTTTATTCCTTAATATTGAATATGATTTATTAGCTCGTAGTGCTGTAAGATACAGATTATTATATACGTTATATAAAAAGATATGATTTTATAAAACTCTTGTTCTGAGAAATATTCAGATTTATTACAATTTAAGTTTAACAATTGTGCTAAATCTAAAGAAAAATCATGATATGACTGCTGCATATGGTGATGAGGTGGTACTGTTTACCCCCGATGACTTTCTTGTTCATCACTTCTTTTTGGGTGGAGTCTCTGTTATGTTCTCTCTCACTTTCGAGCTGTGGGCATGAGTCATTGTGTGAGTCAGGCGGTGAGCCTGGTCACTACAGCTGGCCGGAACTACATGCCTGTCTTCCCCACTTGAAAGCACCTTGCGCTGTTAAGTTCTTTTCTTGTGGAATGTAAGGCTGCTTGTGTGTGTCACCCCAGCCCTGTGGGAGTGATTTATGGGAAGTGATGCTGAAGGAGAAAAGATGGACAGGACATGTGAGCAAGACCCAGATGTACATGACCTGACATCATAGATTTAAAAATAAAGTGAGATTCTGAGATCATAATCTTCTTGTTCTAATTTAATTATGGCTCTTTCACTTTTTTTAAGGAACACCTGGAAAATAGTGTTGTTCTGCTTTTTATTATTAGGATTTGGGAACACCAAGTTGATCTATACCTTCTGCGCTCTGCATATACACCTCACTAGTTCGAGACTTGCCTCGTGGATCAGACTTGCGTGGTCCTCAACTCTTGGTACTACCGGTGATACTGTGTATGGGAAAAGCTCCAAAGTGTAACTGAGGCTAAAACTCTGACCGCTCACCTCCGGGCTCTAACTGTGTGTCTGTAATCAAAGTCACTATGCTATGCACATTTCTGGTAAATATTACCTTCTGTTGTGCAGTTGACGGATCAACACCTTACATAAGAGCCAGTAGTGACTTACCAACTAATTAGGGACACTTCATCAGTGCTCATATGCAATCTGCCTGGGTATAATCCTAATTTTTTTTTTAACCTCTGCATAACCGTTTTCTGGCCATCTGCTCTTAACTGAATCTGGGTCAGTAGGGATGCATCTCTTTTTCTCTCTCTCCCTAACTCACTGCAGCACCCCAGCACCGCAGAGCCCTACCCTGCTGTTCCTCAGCACATGTGACTTTGCTCCCCTCCCTCTAGCTTGCTTTGCGCAGTGTGTGTAAAAGGGAGACAGAGAAAGGAAGGCGGGTCTGTGTACTCTGCTGGTTGAGTAGTAGTAGTAGTAGTAGTAGTAGAGCACATGGATCAACACTTTCTGTAATCCGACACATGCTGATCATAGATCCTTACACCTGCCCATGTACATTTTTCAGGAATTTTATTAAAGAGACTTATAATTTTGATATTGTCCTGAAAGCGTTGCAGCAGAAAAACATTTGGCCATTTTTACTTTGATTGCAATATACACACACAGATCATAAGTGTTGTGACGTGACATGTATACATTCATAATATATAAAATTCTTGGACATAATTTAAAGTATTCTTCTATTTTTCCTCATTCGGAACCCTGCATCTGTCCATCTTACTTTCCAGTGTCATTACACTGATGCTCCTTCAAGCCTGCTGAGTATCATCTTTCACGCTCTCACCTCACCCCACCCCGAAGATCCGCTTCTATTGGCTGCCGCAGTATTTTTAGTGTAGGGCTCCATTTTTGGGCTCCATGGAAACAGCAGAATGGCGCAAGCCAATAGGAGGATGGAGCGGATAAGTGATAGTCAAATGAACAAGCTGGATTCAATCATCCTCCTTCTAACCCACATTCCCCCAACTTAGGCACATCAACGTGGATTTGTGGCTTCACGATGGAGCATATTTGCTTCCTCTGCATCACTGCATCTGTAATACTGAAAGGAAACACACACACACCCGCACACATGTAGTGTGTGTGGACTAGGCAAGTTACTTGCTCCATTTGTTCTGTAAAAATGAAGTTGCTTTTAAAGAGTTAATCCTGCAGCAGGAATGTAGACTATAGCAATGCTTTCATTTGAGGTCATTCTCTCTCCCTTTTCGTGGGTGGTTTAAAAGCAGGCGTATCATGTGGAGCTCTGAATGCCTCCCTGGTTCAGGGACAAATGACTCCTGGATAGTGACGGCCCAGTCATGGGAGGAGAATCCCAGATTTTCCAGGAAGTGGTTCTTGGAAATGAGCAAGTTCAGTTTAATGTGCATATCACTTACACATAACACACATGTCAGGCAACACTATAATGTATAGAAATGGGAATAAAAAAACAATATTACAGTCTATAATTATCAATCATTTAAAAAGTTATACACTCACTGAGAACTATACTGGGTATTGCCTCCATTGTTCTCAAAACAGCTTCAAATCTTTGTAAACTGCGTTTCATAAGATTTTAGAAATCATTGCACACATAATTCCTAAATATGGTTAAAGAGCACAAAAAGATGTTCAAAAGTCCATTTCTAGCACATTCCAGAGATGCTCATTTTTATTTATACTGTTCCTACAGACTGTTAAATCTGTTTTGTCCTAAAAATGAGTCTGGTTCTCATAAAAGGTCCTCCTTTCTCGGGGAGTGTTTCTTGCTGCTGTCCGGCGTATACATTAGGGATAAATAATAGCATATAATATTCATAATTATACTCACTGGACACTTTATTAGGTACACCTTGCTAGTAAAACTTTGGACCCCCTTTTGCCTTCAGAACTGCCTTAAAGCTTTGTGGCATCATTAATTTAACAGAGATGGTATTCTGCATTTCTCGTTTGCAACAAGTGGTTGAATTATTGTTACCTTTCTATTATCCCAAACATCTGTCTATTTTCTGACCTCACATCAACAAGGTATTTCAGTTCACACAACTGTTGCTTACTGGATATATTCTCTTTTTTTGGACCATTCTCTGTAAACCCTAGAGATGGTTGTGTATGAAAACTTCCAGTAGATCAGCAGTTTCTGAAAGTCACCTTTCTTTCCCATTCTGATGCTCGGTTTGCACTTCAGCAAAGTTGTTTTGTCCACCTTTACATACCTAAATGCCAAATGTTGTGAGCTGGTGAATTATCTTGCTCAAAGTAGCCAGTAGAAAGAAAATGCTTTTTGTGACCATGAAGAAATGGACATGATCTGCAAAAATACATGAATTCATTAATACGTTCATGAGTAGACTGCAAGCACTGATTGCGTAATGCAATACTTTTTATGTCCTGCTCCCCTTTTTGACCCCTTTTTTATATCCATTTCTGTCTATCATCTATTTCGCTGTGACCCAGAAATTTCCCCACTGCGGGACTAATAATGAATTATAAAATCTTAGAATATAAAATCTCAAACTGGATGTAGCAATTCAAATGGTGATTGATTTAGTATTAATATAGTATAAAAATGTGGGAATTACCATGACACCCCATTAACCCCCACCCACCCATAGACTGTTGCCACAAACGGGTTGATCCATGAAATATTTACTGTTTTTATGCAGAGCCCTGTAAACGATTGTCAAGCTGTGGTCTGAAATCCACCAATTATGTGAACAATGTGAAAGTTAAACTGCATGAGCTCTGAATCAGGAGAAGGTGGAAAAATGCATTGATAAAGTGACGGTTCAGTTTTATTTCTATAATACTTTTGCAATAAAACATTGTCACAAAGCAGCTTTACAGAAATGATATACAGTGGCATGGTGGCACAGTGGATAGTGATGATGTTTCACAGCAAGTTGCACCCGGGTTCGTTCCTTGGGTGGAGTTTGCATAAGTTTACTCTGGGTACTCCGATTTCTGTTTTTTTTAAAGACACGCGCACTAGGTGGAGATTCTAAATTGTCATTGACTTGTGTATAGATAGATAGATAGATATATTACTTGTGTATAAGATGTGAAACTTGTATTCCGGTCATTAACATGTCATTAACATGGCAGTCTGTGACATTAATCAATCAATAAAACAAACAATACTGGATATAATCATGAAGTTTATATAAGGTTAATTTAAATTCCTATACCATAATAAACAAGCCCGATGTGGCAGGGAAAAACTACCTGAGATTATAAGTGGAAGCCTTGAGAAGAACCAGACTTAGGAAGAAAATCTCATCCCCAACTTGGTAATTAACAGTCAGTAAAAATAGTCTGTAAATGTGTGTAGTGGTGAGAGTGGTGCTTGGAGGTTATGTCACATTATATAAGGTGCTATATGGAGGAACCTGGGTGACTTACTTTTACTCTACAGATAGTTGGTGCCTAAGCGTGTAATTCCATTGTTTCACGTAGCAACAGCTACACTTGTGGGTGGTTTCCATGCCACTATCACAGGTGTATCAAGAGTGGAATAAGCAAACATCCAGCTGAAGTTCACACGGCAGCCCCCACGAAATAGTGATCTAAACTGTTGGAGGTGCTGCAGTGGACATGTGCCAAATTGTTTAAGACAGATGCCTGACACCTTGTGGAGTTTGTTCACTGATGCCAGCATGATGGTATTAATTAAAAAGTAGGGTTAGCCCATTATTAGCTAGGTGTCCTAAACTAGTAATCGTCTAGCTCATTTGTCTAGCTCACGTTTCTAGCAGTGCATATTTGCTGACTTAGAGACCTTGAGCATAACACTAGTGGAAGTTTGGACAAAAATAGATTCTGCTTGATTATATTATATATAACATGTTAATGTATCTTCTTGTATTCATTAATTAAAATAGAGAAAGTGAATATTCAGCCAGTACATGTCTGCTCTATAAATAACCCAATGGACAAGGTAGATGTTTTGTGACCAAAAGTTAATTGGTTTGGTTCCCACAACAGGAAAGTAACAGTCAGGGCTAAAGTGCAACTGATCTAAGCACCAACCCCAATTTCTTCTCATGCACTTCAATAGAGGGGATTGCACACTGCTCCGGGTATCCGTGTGCACCAAGATAGATTAACTGCAGAGAAAGTATTTCCGTACAGTGATAGATAATTCATTCTTTTATGAATACAAAGCTTATCAGTTTATCCGGCTGTGGCTTAGGTTTGGGATTCATCCTCCAATATCTGCATCATCATAAACCTCATGCTCATATTTCTTATGTTAAGGGCGCACAAGTGGAACAAAGAGGGATGGGGGAATGAGCTTAGAGGGATGGGGGAATGAGCTTAGATGCGGTCTTGACATGGGTGATTTATTGGACACATGCAATTACACAGTGAGATTACATTAATAAAATCTTTACATTCTCAGTTAAATGCTTCACTAATTCACACTTCTTTTCAACAGGTTTCTGATTGGACGGCATGGGGAATCTTATCAAGGTTCTGACGAGGGACATCGACAACAATGCAGGGAACTTTTTCTTGGACTTTGAAAGTGTGTATTTTTTTAGCGCAGATCCCAAAATTTTCAACTAAAAAACCCTGTCAGAAAAATGGTTGTTACTGAAAAATGTACATTAATTACCAAACCACTCTGTATAGAGAAATATGTAATGAAGTCTTTTTGTGCTAAAAAATAGAATCAAATTCTCCAGAATAATTGTCTGGTTCTACAAGAAAATCTTAGCAAGTAATTATTGTACAGTACTGTGAAAAAGACTTGGATACATGCAAGGACATGCTGTGAAGCAAAAAATACTAATAATAATACTAATAATAAAGTGCCGTAAAGAGTAACTATTGTTACTGTTGAATCACAGCTGTTTAATTCGCCTAGGTTTAAAGTGTGTTGTTATTGCATTTTGCTGTATGTCTCTTTCATATCAGAGAATATTGAACAGCTATAAAACATCTACTGTAACATTCTGTATACTTGATGAACCAGAAACAGTTGTTGCTAGTGGACTTTATGAACATGACAGTTCATTCAGTGAGTGTAAGGATATAACCCAATGCTGCTGTTTTTACAGATGCTCAGCCCACTGAGGCAGAGAGAGAGTTATGGGAACAGGTGAACAAGGTTCTGATGGAGGCTGTGAGTGTTTTAGCAGATCTGCAGTCTTACAGTGGCGCTGGAGAAGCCATCAGACAGGTGAGTGTAAGATGGAGGAAGGGGTAAAGGACAGCTTCATGTTCAGCACCAAAATGTCTAGAAAGCAGAAAAAAACAGCATGATCAGATTGATTTAACACTACAGTTTAAAATACATTTCTGTCTGTTCCCACTCATTTCATGAACTCAAATTCAATATTCCTATAATTTTCATTCCTGTTGTATTCAGCTATGACTCTTCAAACCTCTCCCTCTTGACTGGCTCTAAATCATGCAAGAATGCTCTGAAAACTCACGCTTACCTTTGCTCTCATTCACCATGTCTATCTAACAGAAGAATATGGCATCACTGACCATGTGGAGCAGCTATTTTTGTCTCTTAACTTGCTGCCCCAGATTATTTTCTTTCCTCAAAGCTATTCTCTTTGCCAGTTAAGACAGATGAAGAGCTCAATACTGACACTGTATGAGAGTTTTTAAAATAGTCCCTCGAAATCAAACAAGTAAAGAATTTTATTGATTTGCTTCTAGTTTTACACAGTGTATATACACACTGTGTTAGTTCATAGTTGTAGTTCATTTAGGTATATTTAGGCTTTGAGTTTCCAAGAAAAGGTGCTTGAAAGGCACACACACACACACATATATATATATATATATATATATCACCACATACTCAGATTACTATCAGATTATCTGGAAAATAGAATACGATCATGTTTATACCTCAGTTGGGAAAGAGTAGTCCGAGTGTCGTCATTCCGTCATATATATATATATATATATAAGAGATTGGGTGAAACTCATCAGGTTCTGCAGAATCCCGAGGCACTTAAGCTGGTTGCCAATTCCACTGTCGATGACTAGGAGTATCTGGATGATGGTTCACAGTAAAGACTAGTGGGAAAGAGTTGTTCTAAAAGAATTCACAAATACTGAGTGGAAGTAGAATTTCCGTATGACGCATGAACATGTGCAGAATGTAGATCAGTTTGGAAATGTAATCAGATAAAGGTGTTTACATGGATATTATTCTTCTTTTTATCGGATTGTTTAAAGCATTAGCCACCTCGTGCAATCGGAAAGAAAATGTAATCGGAATGATGACACTCAGACTACTCTTTCCCAACTGAGGTATAAACATGATCGTATTCTATTTTCCAGATAATCTGATAGTAATCTGAGTATGTGGTGACGAAGGACAGAAGTAGGCAAAAAGTGGCTTTTGTATGCATTTTTAAGGTTTTATACATGTAATTACCGGATGATGGCGTATGAGATACATAACATTACAGTGGTCCAGTGGATAGTGCTGTGGCCTCACAGCAAGAGGACCCGGGTGACCTGGGAATTTCTGTGTGAAGTTTGCATCAGCTTTGACAGTTCTAGTATAAAATATTACTATGCTTGCTTGGTCATATTCTGTCACATCCAAAGCATTACATTGCCAGCTGAAGGCAATAGATTCAACACTGACCTTTCAGATTTTGGGCACCCACCCAGAAGTTCCCTTCTTGGGGCAACCACTGGTAGAGCTATGAAGGGATAGGAGTCTTCTGTTGTGGGCTGCATATTGACCAAATGCTATAATATTGGAAATTGTCTAAGGAGGACACTGAATTTCAGATAGGTTTCAGAGCTTCTAGAAGGGTAAATTATTTCTTGGGTTACATGCCGAAAATGAGGTCAGCTGACTAATTTACTTCATTGTATTTAATTCCAGTATATGTTGTGTGAATGTATACCGTAACTCAAGCTGAAGAGAGTACAACAAAATAGTTGTTGACAAGTTAATATTTGTGACACTTATTTGCCTGGGCAGTTTAATTAGGTTAGTAACTAGTGAAAATTTCCTTATTTTTTTTTATATATTTTTTTAACTTTAGTTAAATAAAATTAGGTGATTTAACACATTACAGTATTTAGAAAGTTTAGAAACTGCCCCAACATTTTTGTGAATGGGATTTGTAAGTAAAAGCCAAGCCAGGATAATGGTTTGTCTGTTCTATAAAATCGTTGCTGCTGTCCTCAACCAGCACAAACCCCACGCCATGTCTGAGAGCAAAGATGAACAGATTTATAAATAAAGCAACAAATCTGTGTGAATAAAACTGCATTCCTGAACTACCGCGTCATTGAGGTGTGTAGAGTTTGAGCTGTTTTACTGAACCTGAACCAGCACGTCAACTATTTAGACTTTGATAAGGTGGAGGTGGAGGAAGAGTTCAGTGTAATGCCTTGGTCCTGTGTGAAGTGTTTTAGAGAAAGTTTAAAAGCAGCTGTTTCTGGGAAAATGCTGTCAGACATTTCCTATGAACATTTAGCAAGCACATGGTTACAGAGTGTGTGTGTGTGTGTGTGTTTGTGTTTCCAGGCTATCCAGCAGCCAAGTAATGAAAGCGTACAGGAGAAAGCCTGGACTGCTGTGGTTCCGCTGGTGGGCAAACTCAAGAAGTTTTATGAATTCTCTCTAAAGCTGGGTATGAGTCTTCACTGTCCTTTAATGCCACACACGCTTTATCTTCTAATAGAATTTTTGGCTGAATAATGTAATATTCCTGGTGGTTCGGTGGTTAGTGCTCTGGCCTTACAACAAAAAGATCCCGGGTTCGAGCCCCAGGTGGGGAAATTTCTGTGTGGAGTTTGCATGTTCTCCCCGAGTATTCGACATTCCAAAGACATGCATGGTATGTTATTTGGTGTTTCTAAATTGCCCATTAGTGTGTGAATGTGTGTGAGATTGCGTGTGTGCGCCCTATGATGGATTGGCATCCTGTCTAGGGTTGTTCCTGCCCTTGCGCCCAGGGCAACCTGTGTTATGGGTAGTAGTTTAGCAATTTAGCACTGATGTAAACTAAAGAAATAATCATCAATGAAAAATACATCAAATGAACATTCGTTTCCTTCAAGATGAGATTATACAGATGATCTGGAAATTAGTTTGGAATTGTTTCAATATTAACCAGGATTACCTGGAAGCCCCTCACATTCCTCCACATCTCACATCTTAAATACACACAGACAGCTCTCCATTAAAATCTCTCATGATCTTTTAAATTCATTAATGTGACACTGAATGGCATGTAATTAATGTATAGCTAATATTATAACAAATATCTAATCAACACAATCTCATGTCTACAACATTGAGCACCTCTATATGCCTAAATGCATCATTTTTCAAAATTCAAAGAAGACTTGAATGGGGCATGGTTGTTGCCACAGATGGACTGGTCTGCGTATTTCGGAAACTGCTGTTCTACTTGAATTTTCGTGCACAACTATTAGGGTCACAGGAGAATGGGCAGACCAATTCAAGATGATAGAAAGGCAACAGTAACAAGAACAACCACCCGTTCAACCAAGGAATGTAGAATACCATCAATGTTGAAAGTATGATGGAAAGAATTAGGGCAGTTTTAAATGCAAAAGGGGGTCTAATCTTTATTAGGTACATCTTGCTAGTAAAAGTAGCCAGTGAGTTAATAACAGTGAGGGTAAGTTAAAACTAATCCACAATTTGGCTGCAGAATATTTTTTAAGCAAACCTCAGAAAAGACAAATGACTCCTTTTTAAAGGAATTCAGGAATCAGATGCGAAATGTGTCATGGCAGATTTTGCACATACAACTCGGAACATACTACGGACATCGGTACTGTCTAGTTAAAAAGTCTGTAATGAATGAGTTTTAGAGTACTGGTATTTCTTTAACTGCGAATGGAACAGCAGTGACGGTGAGATTTACGTGGGGGTAAACGTGACAGATTTATGAGCGATGGAAAGAGATACCCATTATGTGGGTGTGCAAACAAACTATATGAGAGCCCTACTAGTTCAAGCAAAGTGCTAGATTAAAATGGTATAAATATGAAACTAATATAATAATTTCATGAAATAAATGGATTTACCAGTGCATTTCAAATTGTGTTGAGTCTGATAAAAACAAGCGTCTCATCATTTTATCTTTTGACTCGGGACAAAGTTGTTTAACCGTTCTGAGCCTGTGCATGACTCTGCAAACTGCTGAGACCATTAAAAAATATGGGCAGCTGAGTAAGCTTTACATATACACTATATTTCCAAAAGTATAACTCATACAATTATCGGAATCAGGTGTTCCACAGCTGTATGAATGCTTCAGCATACCAAGACATTTGACAAACATGCTCCCAACTTTGCTGGCCCCTTCCTTTTCCAACATGACTGTGCAAAGGTCCATAAAGACATGGAAGCTAGAAAATCGATGGGATGAATTAGAGCGGGGAGTGAGAGCCAGGCCTTCTCGGTTAAATCTGTTCTGGCTGCAAAGGGTGGACTGATATGAAAGTGAAACATTTTGCCACTATGTTTTCACACAGCGGAATTGGTCCTCTGCATTTGACCCATCCGTGCAGTGAAACACACAAATACACACAGGTGATGTCATATTTAACCCTATGGACTAGCTCATATGTGAGTCAAGGTAGGTGAGTGAATACTTTTGGAAATATAGAGTACGTTGTACAATCACAATTCCAAAAAAATTTGGAAGCTGGATAAAATGTAAATAAATAAGAATTGCAAATCTCATGAATCAATAGAACACACATCAGATGTGCTGACATATCTCACAAATTGAGACATTTTACCATTTTTTAAAAAACATTAGCTCATAACAACAAATGTTCTTATTCGGCAAACATCTTTTTCAATGTAAAACTTGCATATTTTAGCAATAAGACAATATAAACCATATACTGCATCTTCACATCAGCATAGATCCAAAGCAAAAGAGTCCTGGTACTGAAATTTCCTGCCTGCAGTCCATAATTTTATAAATATAAATGTTGCATCGTGAAATGGAATATCTAGCAAAGACAACCTGGAATTACTGAGCAGCTAGAATCAGACATCAGAAAGGAACAGGAACGCTCGAAACTCTAGCAGTCTCCTAATTCACAGACAGTTTACAGACTTTTGTTAAAAGTAAATAGGATGCTAAACATTGGTAAACATTACGACATGACAAACTTAAGCTAAATATGAGGACGGATGGTTCTACCTGCTTGGCCTGTCGCACCTCCGACAGTGTCATTGCGCAGGCTGCAGAGTCATCAGCCGGGGGCCATCCTTCATAAATATTTCACTCCATTATCCCTGGAACATCTCAAGGTGGAGGAGCCACAGTAGGTACCTCTCTCTATTGAGCTTTGCATCTAGCTCAATTTCAACTGGTGGTCCAGATAATGTTGCCTCCTAGTGACAAAAGGGACTGCTCTTCCTTAGCTCCGCATTGCCCCTCAGTCTCTGCCCTGGTCAAATGAATCCACTTCGGATTTTTCTCCTGCTTGGTGGCTTTAGATGCTTTGAAGCTGTACCCCATTCTAGTCTCTCAGTTCGAATGAGTCTCACCTTCTTTTTGTACTGTAAGAAGTATTAAGGTGTTTTGCCCAAATTGTGCCGTGTTGGAAAAGCATCATGGAGGCCAAGCTAATTTTTCATGTAAATGTTGGCCTTTGTCTCTGGCTTCAGGACTGTTGGATGGGAGAGATGGGACATCTCATTGCTACTCGAGTCTGTGCCAATTGTTTGAGATATTCCGTGTTGTGTAGCAAACATGCAAGTAGATTGCTACTACATTCTGGATGTCTGGGGGTATATACCAAGAGCATACCTGATGAGCTTCGTTTGGCTAACTGGATTTACTCCCAGATCAATGAAGCTCGTCATTATTCTGTCCAGGATGGAGAAAAATATTTTACCCTCCACATTCAACAAGGTGATGCCTCAGAAATGACTGATGTGTTGGGAATTTTTTTCCTTTGGACGAAAGGTGATAACTGCTGCACTATGACGTTTTAATGTACTTAGTTTTGCAAGATGCCATTATTAGTCTCCACAGTGCCTTCAGGAGCCCCAGGCAATTCTTAAACACCTTGTTTGGAACTCCATTTGGTCCTGGTGCTGCTCTAGCCCGTTTTATGGCATGTTGGAAGAAGCCGTGTCGAATTCTGTGGTGGGCTCTGGTGTGTGGGGTACATATCCTGGTGATCCAAGGAATCTTGCTTTTGTGTTGTCGCTCAGATAGTCATGGATGTACTTCTCCAGCTCTTTCTTAGTAATTTGCAGTGTGCCTGTCGTCTTTTCCTCCAAAAGGGTGTGAGAATACTTGAAGCATGTTATTGCCTTTTCCCTGTGGCTTCTTCGCTTCCTAATCCTCTCAGCTCTCCTAAGGCATGCAAGTCTCTCTTTAATCTTTCCCTAAAAATCCTTTAAACACTCTTTCTCCTCTGTGTCAGTTCTCCTCCATGCTTTTCTCAGGAGGTGTCGCTCTGGTGGATTTCCTTTTCACGCTTTCCATGTTGTTTAGGTGCAGGAAGGCTCAAGGGCCTGTCGCCAAATTTGATTCTGCCTTCCTTATGGTTGATATGGCTGATGATGTTCAGCTTGGAGGTTGTGTTTCCTTTGAGGGAGTGCTGAATGATGGTACATAACCTTTGGCCACTTGATTTTTGGGTGTATCTCTCCAGTGGTTGTATGACAGACTCTGTGCTTGGAGTGTTTCCCTCCTGCTTTTGCTGGGATGTCTGATGGTCTGTGCCATTCTTCTGCTGTGAGGTGTTATGATGCTGCTTAGGGTTCTGCTGGGAAGACTGCAGTTCCTCTCCTGATCCTGCTGCAATGTTTGGTTTATTAGCGGTGTAGTGCTCAACCTGGCTTTGATTTTTCCTTGTCTGACCCGGAGATGTGGTACAAGCTTTCAGCTGGTTGATGCCTAAGCACTTTTTCTTCCACTGGTGGATAAACAGACCCTGGTAAGTTGTTAATTTGCTCCACCCCAACATATATTTTTCATGAAATGGTAAAATGTCTTGACTTTCAGCATCTTATCTGTGTTATATTTACTACTGCAAATAAAATGTGTGTTCATGAGATTATGTTAAAGGAATTGGAGTTGTAAACAAACACACACACATGCCACACTCTTCATATACAGTGGGTCAAAAAAGTATTTACTCAGCCACTGATTGTTCTAAGTTCTCCCACTTAGAAAGAACAAAGGTATGTAGTTTTCATCATAGCTACACTTCAACTATAAAAGACAAAATGAGAGAAAATCCAGGAGATAACATTGTAGTAAATTATGGTGGAAAATAAGTATTCGCTCAATAACAAAAGTTCAACTCAATTCTTTGTAACATAAACTTTGTTAGCAATGAAGGAGGCCAAACGTTTTCTGCAAGTCTTTACAAAGTTTGCACACACTGTATCTGGTATTTTGTTCCATTCCTCCATGCAGATCTCCTCTAGAGCAGTGATGTTTTGGGGCTGTCACTGGGAAACACAGACTTTCAACTCCCTCCACAAATTTTCTATGGGGTTGAGGTCTGAAGAATGGCTAAGCCACACCAGGTCCTTGAAATGCTTTTTATGGAGCCATACCTTTGTTGCCTGAGCGGTGTGTTCCATCTACAATGCTCTCACAGATGGAAATGTTTTGGCGTACAATCTCACAATACATGGCCTCGTTCCTTCTTCCTTTAACAGGAGTTGAGTTTTTACCAAAAAAAGTTATTTTGGTTTTATCTGACCACATAATCTCCCAATCCTCTTCTGGATTATCGATATGCTCTCTGGTAAACTTCAGGTGGGCCTGGACATGTACTGGCTTAAACAGAGGGCCACAGCTGACACTGCAGGATTAGAGTCCCTCTCGGCGTAGTGTGTTACTGATGGTAGCCTTTTTTACTTTGGTCCCAGCTCTCTGCAGGCCATTCATCAGGTCCCTTCATGTAGTCCTGAGATTATTTTCTCACCAATCTCATGATCATTTTTACCCCCACAGGATGAGATCTTGCAAGGGGCCCCAGATTAAGGAAAATTATCTATAGTCTTGTATGTCTTCCATTCTCTTAATATGTTCCCACAGTTGATTTATTCAGACCAACCTGCTTGCCTATTGTAGATTAACTATTTCCAGCCTGGTGCAGGTCTACAATTCTCTTCCTGGTGTCCTTCAACAGCTATTTGGACTTGGCCATGCTTAGGTTTGGAGTTTGACTGTTTGAGGCTGTGGACAAGTGTCTATTATACAAATAACAAACAGGTGCCATTAATACAGGTAACAAGTGGAGAACAGAAGAGCTTGTTAAATAAGAAGTTATAGGTCTGTGAGAGCCAGAAGTCCTGTTTGTTTGTGGGTGACCAAATACTTATTTTCCAATATAATTTACAAATAAATTCTTTATAAATCCTACAATGTGATTGCCTGGATTTTTTACTCATTTTGTCTCTCATAGTTGAAGTGTAACCTATGATGAAAATTACACACCTCTCTCATCTTAATAAGTACGAGACTTGCACAATCAATGGCTGAAAAAAAATACTCCCCCCACCACTGTAATAATGAGTAATAAAATAAACTGTAATCACTAAGAAAAACAATGATTTATTTCTAACACTTAATAGGAGGAAAGTCAGTAGAGGTTTAAGTACTTGGTACATTTGCAGAGAGTCAGGTAGATTGGTAGGTCATGTCTCAATTAACTGTGACACATCATCTAATCTCACATAATCACCCATCAACTGCAGCAGTCTCTGGAGAAGAGTTTTCAAAGATGTCTACTAACTGAACGTTTTCCTGCTCGCAGCCAAGATTTATGCCTCTCTGCCAGATATTTGACTAGACAGTTAAAACGCATGTGGATATAAATAGCTCTACACTACTCCTGCACGGTAATCCACTCGAGTGCACACTGTTTGCATGTACTCCCTGCGAACTTAAAGTAGAAATGATGAACCCGTTTTGCCCTAGGCAGGTCTCTGGAAAACACCCTTGAACAGGAATCTTGCCATAAAGCCTAATCCTGTTGCTTAAACTGCTGTGTTTGTCTTTCACAGACTCTGTGTTTATATGATTAATCTAGTTCATTCATCTATCCAAACCTCTAACTAGCCACTAGCCATCATTATACCTGTTGTGGCATTTATCATTTCAAATGTAAGGTTACCTCTTTGTTGACTCGGTTTTGCAGAAGGTGCCCTGCATGGCCTGTTGGGATTTCTAACGAGTGCACGCTGCAGCCCCACACAGCACTTGGAGCAGGAACAGGCGCTGGCACGTCAATTTGCAGAGATCCTTCACTTCACCCTGCGATTTGATGAGCTCAAGGTATGTGTAGTAGTCATCAGATGAAAGCCTGGAGTGGCCCTCTGTAAATATCCTCACCCCAGTTGCTTAACACAGCTTCATAAAGAGGAGATGATGCTGAGAAAGAGACACACAAAACCATTACAGAGATGTGAATATAGAAGCAGACAGATAAACAGCTGAGTGGCACAACAAGACAGCTGCTGTGGCGTGTTTTGGAAAATAAAGAGCAATTTTCAATAGTTGTGTCACTGGATAATTGAGACAAAGAGAGAAGCAAATGTGTCTTTCTAGCTAACTCGTGACTTTATCTACACACCGGTATCCATGCTGTCTTATCAGTGCTTGCTGCACAAGCTCGCTCTCCTCCCAGTCACTGCTTCCAGGTTTGCACAGGCTACCTCAGTTCATTTGTGGCTGTGGTGCAAGAAAAATGGCCGTCCCACTGGTGAGTAGCATTAAATAAAAACAGCATGCAGTGATTTGCGTTTGTTGTCAGAGCATGTATCGATATTTATTACACTGTGTGGACAGTATACAGAAAGTGTTTTGTCTTTGCGATAGAAAAGTGTCCGATAACGAGCTGCAACAACTGTTTAATCCACGACTAAGAACAACACATGAACTTATTGTGCTGGATAGACATGTGACTGTTTCCTACAAAGACAAACATTTACAACTGACAGAGGTGTCTCGACGCTCGCAGTTCAGTCAGCCATTAATAATTGATTTTAATAAGAGAATATGCGAGTTTCTTTACAAATGGAAAAGGTCATTTTTGACAATAATCACTGTTACTATTAGTTACATCATGGGAATCTGTATGGCAAATGCTACAGGTGGATCATGGAGTCTCTAGTGTCTATGTAGTAAATAGGCAAAGAGATTCAATTCAATTTTATTTATAAAGCACTTTTAACAATGGACATTGTCCCAAAGCAGCTTTACAGAAAACGTTTTAT
>JAOUQV010032255.1:0-14057 GCA_028565295.1 Aspidoras spilotus
GGTGGAGGAAAATGTTTCCTGACATGCTCCTCCAAAACACCCCAGAGTGGCTCTTGATACATCACAAAGACTTGCTGCCTTAGTCACAGATGCGCCAGTAAGACCAACAATTTGTCCTCTTTTGAACTCTGGTATGTCACCCATAATGTTGTGTGCATTGCAATATAAACTGTGCTCTTACCCTGCTAATTGAACCTCACACTCTGCTCTTACTGGTGCAATGTGCAATTAATAAGGATTGTCCAATTTATGAAACCATGAAACCTCCCACACTAAAATGACAGGTGTTTCAGTATATATATCTACTGGAAATCACAAAATGGGCTCAGGAATTTTCCAGAGAGCATTATCTGTGAACACAATTCACTGTGCCATCCGCCGTTGCCACCTAAAAACTCTATAGTTCAAAGAAGAACCCGTATCTAAACAAGATCCAGAAGCGCAGACGTCTTTTCTGGACCAGAAAAATAAAAATTTCTTAATGGTGTTCTGAGTTCTTAATGGAAATCAGAGACGCCATGTTATTAGGACTAAAGAGGAGAAGGATGACCCAAGTTGTTATCAGTGCTCAGTTCAGAAGCCTGCATCTCTGATGGTATGGGGTTGCATTAGGGTGGGTGTGGCATGGGCAGCTTACACATCTGGAAGGACATCATTAATGCTGAAAGGTATATCCAGGTTCTAGATCAACATATGCTTCCATCCAGATGATGTCTCTTTCAGGGAAGACCTTTTTCTAACATGACAATACCAAACCACATACTGCATCAATAACAGCATCATGGCTGCACAGAATAGGGTTTTGGGCACTTAACTTTCACCAATAGAAACATTTGGCACATCATAAAACGGAAGATACGACAAAAAATACCTAAGACAGTTGAGCAACTAGAATCCTACATTAGACAAGAATGCGTTAGCATTCCTGTAAACATGAATAAAATATGGAATTTTTAAGCCTCCACATCATTGCATTCCATTTTTTATTTACAACTTGTTTGTATATATATTTCCAAAATATCAGACAATGTTTCCCTGAGACAGGGAGCACGTCTGAAGACAATAGCCAGGTAGAACACATGCAATTGCATAAATGTGTGCTTATGTTCAAAAAATTGGTTTGTCTCCAACATCTATCCCATCAGTAATGAAACAACACCCAAAAAAAACAAGCCGACATGAATACCCCTTTGATGTACTGGCAAAAAAGTGATTAACAGCACTAAACATTCCCACTAATAAGGATTGTGAATATTAACACTCTAACGACTTATGTTTATGTTTTATGTTTATGTTTGATATGAAGGCATCTGGTGCTGGCCCGGCCAAAAAGCCAAAACGTTTGCCCACTCCTGGCAGATGGATGAAGAATAAAAGATAAATGAATGATATGCAAGTACAGTTGTGTTCAAATAATAGTACTGTTTTTAAAAACATGCACAAAGTCTTTATTAAAGTTTTTTCCATGAATTGGAAACATTGCACACTGTATTATAAATCAAAACAGGAAGAGAAATGTATATAATCTTTTTAATACTTTACAGAAAATAACAAGAAATAACATTAATCTGTTTAAAAAAAGCAGTGTCTGCATTTGTCTTTACAACCTCAAAATATTAATCTCTTTAGGATTTACCATTCTTTTCAATCACTAGCCTTACATTTATTTCAGTATAAACATTTGCTTTTATTACAACTGCTTCACATCTGTGTTGCACAGTCAACCAATTTCTGGCACCTGTCAACTGGTATTCCAGCCCAGAATGCTTTGACTACATCCCGCAATTCATTTGCTTTTATTGGTTGTTTTTTTTTTTTATTCATAAACGCCAATTTTAAAAAACATGGAGGATGATTAAGGTCCGGAGATTGAGCTGACCACTCCATAACCTCAAATTTGTTGGACTAGAGCCAAGATTTTGCTCGATTACTGGTGTGACTGTGGTTGTTGTCTTGTTAAAATTTCAAGGGCATTTACTCTTCAGCATATGGCAACATGACAACTTCAAGTATTTTGATATATGCAAACTAGCCCATGATCCCTGGTATTCAGTAAATAGGCTCAACACCATAGTAAGTGAAACATGCCCATACCATGATGCTTGCAAAACAATTCACTGTCTTCAGAGTGGGCTGTGGCTTGAATTCAGAGCTTTGGGGTTGTCTGATAAACTGTCTTTGGGATGTTGGACACAAAAAGAACAATTTTTCTTTCATCATTCCACAAAATGTTTCATCATTTCTCTTTAGACTAGCTGAATTTTGGCAAATTTTATCCAAGACATTACATATATTTTTTCATCCTGCCATTCTCAGATGCAGTTGAATGGTAGTATTCTATATTCTTTCTGGTTTTGCTTTCCATTTTTAAGCATTGGAGGTCATTTCAGCTAAAAAGCCTATCATTGTCTGCACTTCTTTATAAGTTTTATCCTCTCCAATCAACTTCCTAATTAAAGTACATTGTTCTTCTGACCCATGTCTTGAACAACCCATATTTCTCTGGTTTTTAAGGAGAAACTGTAACTCCACATTGCTATTACTTTACACACCCCTTTCAATTAATTATTAAAATAAACAGACTCAAGAGCATGTATACCATGAATGCTGAGTCCGTTGTTTTTCTAAGAATCTACTGCACCACCTGGTTTTTGTCATGTGGTAATTTAATTTATACCAAAAACAGTGGCTAGTCATATTTGACTGCTATTAATTTGAACATTACTATATATGCTGTATATTATATTATATTATATTATATTATATTATATTATATTATATTATATTATATTATATTATATTATATTATATTATAGCATAAAAAATTCATTGTTTTTAATGTTTCTGAATGTTGAAAAAGTGCTAAAAAACACACCGGTCCACGAACATATGTTTTGAATATGGATGACTATTCATGGACTCAAAAAGTCATGACCCATTCGAAGACACTAGATTCTAAATTATTTGTTTTTCAATAGTATTTTTATATCTTTTATATCAGTTTGGTAGCCATTTAAAAATAAATAAAGTGTTTTCAATATGAAAAACCAGTATATCACTTTCACTGACCCCATTTTGCATTAGCCAAATTGCAAGTCACTGGCAAGCATCATTTATTCAGCTAGCGACGTTAGCGTGTTAACTGTAGTCACTGGTTCAAGACTGGTTCAACACTGGTTCAACACTTTCTTGTTGTAGCCCCAGCCTGGGATTTGTACCCAGGTAATAATGCAGCTGGCTTTTTCCAGTTGAAAACTTGAATGTGTAAGTTTTCCAATTAAAATTATATTTTAGAATCCATATATTTTGGAGAAAAAAAAAACGGAAAGAGAATTAATTGAGTTAGACACGATCAACTATCTAATTGACAATTCAAACACAAGTTGTGCAAAAAGCAGAAACTCTAGCAGACAACAGCATCCAAACATCTCAATTTACCAAAACACTCGATGACCTTAAGCCCTTCAGCTTTGAGCGCTGAACTATAGGGTACTATGAAGAATATGCTTGACTGAATAAATAAGTTTGCAGCCTAGACTTGAAGATTGAGATTGTGTCTGAGTCCCGAAGGCTAACTGGAAGATTATTCCATACATGTGGGGCTCCATATGAGAATGATCTGCCCCCTGCTCTAACCCTTATAATACAAGGTATAAGCAAATAGCCTGCACCTTTTGATTGAAGTGGGCGTTGTGGATCATATGAAACTAGAAGTTCACCAAGGCACTGTGCCGTTATACCGTTAACTGCTTTGTAAGCAAGCAAAAGTATTTTATAATCAATACGATATTTGACCAGTAGCCAGTGCAGTGTGGATAAGACAGGGGTGATGAGCTCATATTTCCGGGTTATAGTAAAGATTCTGGCCGCTGCATTCTGGACTAACTGTAGTTTGTTTATGCACCTACATTCTTCTTTTCCTTGTCTTCACTCTTTGGCACATTTAAGTCTGTCACTCCTCCCAACAGCTTTTTCAATATTTATCTCTATTTTACTTCCTCACCTCTGATTCTCACTCTTCTCATTTACTGCTCCTCTCATTTTATTGTTTTTTTATTTCAATTCTCTATCCTTCTTTCAATTTTTATTTTTATTGTATTGCATGCATCTTTTATTCAATACATCTTTCATTCTATATCTTGTCTTCATTTTATATCTCATACATGTTAACACTCGTCCACGGAATAAGGAAGGACATGTAACAAGAATTGTGATCACACACACACATACAGCAGGAGATTGGATTTCCACTTCAGTGAACAACAAACTGAACGTGACTGAGGTTTTGTCACACCGGGTCATTTGGATACTAATGACTGTGTGTGTGTGTGCGTGTGTATGTGTGTAGTCGGGCTGTGACACACACTTTCACTACCTGGTCTATTCTTTAAATAAAAGTGATTCATCCAAAAACTCATCCAAAGAACCTTTAAGCTTCAGATTTTGCAGAAATGCGACTTTTTCAGCGTGCACAATCCTATAGTACTCCCATAAAGCTGTTGATACATGAACTTCAATACTCATATATATTCATATTTGCATTGAACAGCATTATCCAACTTGCAAGTAAGCATCATTTATTCAGCTAGCGACATTAGCGTGTAAACTGTAGTTGCTGGTTCAAGATACATAATTAGATAAACTGCTAAACTAGCAGGTTAGTGACTCATTTATCCAATTGGGCATAAGTATAATGTTGGATGCCCTTTGTGAAGCAGCCCTCCTATTAGAGGTAAGTTTTTTTGTTGTGCACCAAACAACATTCATGTTGTATCTCCAGCCTGGGATTTGAGCCCAGCTACTAATGCAGCAGGATTATTCCATTAGCTTGCTCTATCCACTGAGCTAAATGACCGAAAATTCACACTAAAACCTACGGTGGCATGAGATGGAAAAGATCAAAAGATAATTTTATATAAATTACAAAAAAAGACAAAAAAGCTAAATGCTAAATGTAGGTTTGAAATGTTAAATAGAAACGATGAGTGATTACCAGAAAATCTTCATCTCGGATTCTTAGCTTCCAATAAAATATATTGCTTGAAGAGATATAAAAAAAAAAATTCTGTGTGTGTGTGTTTGTGCGTAAGCAGATGGAAGATTTTTGCTTCATAACAGATGGACTAAAAACTTGAGGGAAAAGGGATCACACTAATCACAAGTGTATAAATCTGTGTGTGTGTGTGAGAGAGAGAGAGAGAGAGAAAGAGAAGGATGCCACACAAACACAAATATTACTCACCTTACAAAGAGCCGCTATTCATGGGTTCTCACCTTAAAAATGAATTCATCTGCCTTATTAACACCTCCGATTTTATGTTATGTTAACACACACACACACACGGAAAACTCATCTTTCTTTAATATATCTCGCTAAATACCTTTTATTAGAATCTAAGTTACCTCAAATGTCCACTGATCCGTTGCTGAACACTCAAAGAACCAATTTGTTTTGAAGGTTGTACACGCTTGGAACATAAAGAGTAAGTGTCAATCTGAAAGTTGATGGTTATAAGTAAAACATTGCTTTAGAAGCGAACAATATCCAATTCATATTCCTCTAATCTTTATAAGAATAGTTTGATATCCTGTATTAAAAGATATTTTGATTATTTCCCTTGGGTCTAAACAACATGAAAAGATTTCACTGATAAAGATGTGTATATTCGTATCATTATCTTTAATATTCACTATGATCTTAACGCTTCCCATACACACATGTGCTGTACATCACTACACCTTGTACTTAGTAATTTCATTTCTGTTATACACAGAAGACATCTTTATCATACATTTCTAATCACATACTCATCTACTAAATTGTCTTTTAAATGAATGATTTTGCTTCTTTTTGCTTTTGCTCCTTTTTCATTTTTCATATTTCGAGGTTTGCATTCATCCGGTGTACGCTTATCTACAGCTTGCAAACTTGTGGGATGTATATTCTAACATTTTCGTGATTTTTTTTTTGTAAGCTTGTTCTCGGTGTAGTAAGATTTATGTGTTAGGTATAACAGCTAAATCTATTCCAATCAGTTCTCATTCAAAGTCCCATAGGGGCCCAAGAACACATTTCAACTACAGGATTACTTTATTATAGTGAATCACTCACACTGCGTTTTCTTTCCCCAATCCCACATGGACTATGTCTAACAAAGAGAAAAAAATAAAAATGGTTAAGCAAACATGCATATGTAGAAAAATGTAAACACTTACTTTGAATACATCCAAACTACTGGAAATTAGGATTGCCATGACATGACATGTTATGTCATTAGGATATGTCATGATATGCCATGCCACTCAGACATGGGGAGAACATTATGTATACCTGCTATAACACAATTTATAAGAAAACAGAAATGTTTTAAAGGAGACAATCAAAATTTCTAATCCAGGACATGTCACAATTATAAAATGCATTTCAAATAAACTTAAAATAGTTTAATTTTATTTTATTTTATTTATAAAGGCATTTTTAACAATAACCATTGTCCCAAAGCAGCTTTACAGAAACATTTTATCCTAGATGAGCAACGGTGGCAAGGAAAAACTCCCTGAGGAAATAAGAAGGAAACCTTGAGAGGTATCATACTCATAAGGGAGCCCATCCTCATTTGGGTGAAACAATACAATCTCTATACATCAAATACATAGTTCTATAACTAACAATAATATTTAACATTTAAAAATAATATTAATGAAAGTGATGCTGATGCTGAGATAAACTCATCATTATTACTAGTGTTTCAGAGTAGGTTTCAGGGTAAGAATCCAGACGTGTTTTTTTTTCACTAAGTTGCAGAACTGAACCTCACACAAAGTCAGACTGCAGACAGAGACTTTGTCCTTGCACTGAATTGAGCGTCTTTTCCTACAGTTGTGAAGGGAAATGAATAAGAAAATGGTCCTTGGTTCAACATTGATGAAAAGCTGTGACTGAGAAAAGGAAGAAAAAAGCGAGTGGAAGTTTCAATACTGATCTGAAGTCACAGTGGCCTCGCTGACTTACACTCTTTCACATACAGACCGCGGTCGTGAGTACTGGAGGAGGAGTGTGTGTGGGAGTGGATTGTTCAGCAGGAATAAACTCGACCTCCACAGCGAGAACAATGAGGCTGAACAGATTTCCTCTGAGAATTGTCTGCTCTGTTTCCTCTAAAACATATACAGAGTCATTTCAGATAATGATAATGAGCAGAATATAAATAGTTACACTGGTTCCCTTTGCACATATTATGTTTTTAGATAATCAGTAATCAGGTCCTCCTGTAAAATAACCAATTATTGGTTGCTTGCTTTAGATAATGAATAATCAGTTGCTCATTTAAGATAATCAATAAATCAGTTAACAACTAAATAAACTAAGAGAAAGTATAAACATTGAGTAAAATATACTTTAGCCAAAATGTCAAAATTGTTACTTAAACAGTTTTTGATATATTCCATTATATTTAGTTATAGTCACAACACATTTAGATTAAATTGTACCAAATCGGGTGTATATATAAAAAATGTTTGCATTGACAGAGAGTCTGAAATTATTAGAAGTTTGTGAACTATTATTGAAGACTATTTACTTCCCAAAATGTTGCAGGAACATTCTGCTTTGAATATTTTTACTAGCAAATCCTTTTCAGCCAATATTCAATTGAATACACTAGAAAGACAAGATATATCATGTTCAAATGAATAAACCTGATTGTTTTTGCAAGTTTTCACTTATTATTAATTAGAGTTGGGACTGGAGCAAGAAAAGACTGGTAAACTTGAATTATGCTCAAAAAATTCCTTCTTGGAACATTTCATTCGTGAAAACGTCAATTGGAAACAGGTGTGTGTCATGATTGGTTATAAAGGGAGAATAGCAAGGATAGGGCGAAGTTAACCGACAATGCTTCTCACCCTGCAATTGCAAGGAATTTATGGATTTTATCATCTACAGTCCATTATATCATCAAATGATTCAGGGAATCTGGAGAAATCTTTGCAAGTAAGCGGCAAGGCTGAAAACCCACATTAAATGCCTGTAATCTTAGACCCATCCCACAGGCGGCATTAAAAACCAACATCATTCTTTAACGGATATTATCACATGGGCTCAGGAACACTTCAGAAAACCTTTGTCAGTGAACACAGTTTGTATCTCCATCTACAAGTACAAGCTGTAAAACTACACCAAGCCCTGCAAAAGCCATATATTAACAACACCCAGAAATGCCACTAGCTTTTCTGGACCCAAGCTCATGTGAGATGTACTGACACAAAGTGGAAAAAGTGTCCTGTGTTCTGACAAGTCCACATTTTAAATTGTTTTTGAAAATCATGGATGTCATGTTCTCTGGGACAAAGAGAAAAAGGACTGTCCAGATTTAATCAGCACAAAGTTCAAAAGCCAACATCTTACTTGCTAATCTGTAAATTCACAATTAATGCTGTACAGTAAATACAGGTTTTTAGCAACTTATCAGCAGAGCAAGGTCAAGCCACATTCTGCATGTGTGTAACATTGAGCAACTAAAGTTGTAAATGAGCAAGTAAATGATAGAATTCCAACTACAAAGCTCTTAAAAATTCCCAAATGCTTAATGAGTGTTGTTAAAAGGAAAGTTCATGTATCACACTGGTAAGCATCCTCCAGTCCAAACTCTTTTAGAATGTGTTGCAGGCATCTAATTCAAAATATTTTTTAATTAAAAAAAATGTTTTGTTTAAATTTTAAATATCTTGTTTTTGAAGTGTACTGAATATGAGTTGGAAAAAAAATATTTTATTTTTAGTACAATGTCCCAATTTCATTGGAATTGGGTTGTAAATCTAACAACCTAATTTTTCTACACACATATGCACATCAATAGCCTTAAATGAACAACTACATACCCACATGTATGTTTAAAAACACACACCAATTTCCATCAATAGGCTTGATGGCACACATTCCTATCTACTGTATATGTTTAAAGGAATGCCCATATTCACATCTATAATGTAAAAGTCACACCACATTTCCATACATAGGTTTAAAGGCATATCCCCATTTCCATCCATATGCATGATGGCACATCCACATTCCCATATATAGGTTGATAGGCATGCAAACCTTCCCATACAGTATATAACCTTAATGATACATACAGATTCTATATGTTTAAATGCAAGCCAATATTCTATATAATAGATTTCCATCTATTACCTAAACAGTGTGACCAAATTTCAATCTATAGGCTTCAAGGCACACCCACATTTCCATATAAAGCCTTAAAGGCACAAACTCATTCCCTTCTATATCCTTAAAGGAATTTTCGCATTCCTATCTATCCACTTAAAAACACACACAATTTCCTGTATATACAGTGGCTTGCAAAGTATTCATATGAAAAAGTATTCTTTTCCATATTTTGTCACATTACAACCACAAACATACGTATATTTTATTGTAATTTAATGTGAAAGACCAACACAAAGTGGTAAACAATTTTGAGATGGAAAGAAAATTATACATGATTCAAAATATTTTTTGTTACAAATAAAAAAATAAAGCAAAAGTATTCAGCCCTCCTGAGTCAATACTTAGTGGAATCACCTTTTCCTCTAATTATAGCTGCAAGTCTTTTAGGGTATGTCTCTACCAGCTTTGCACATCCAGTGACAGACATTTTTACCCATTCTTTGCAAAACAGCTCAAGCTCAGTCAGATTAGATGGAAAGCATTTGTGAACAGCAATTTTCAGACCTTGCCACAAATTCTCGAATGGATTTGGGTCTGGACTTTGACTGGGCCATTCTAACACATGAATATGTATGGTTTTAAACCATTCCATTGTAGCCCTGGCTTTATGTTTAGGTTCGTTGTCCTGCTGAAATCTGAACCTCCTACCCAGGGTAAAGTCTTTTTAGGCTCCAACAGGTTTTCTTCCAAGATTTCCCTGTATTTTGCTCCATCCAGCTTTCCATCAACTCTGACCAACTTCCCTGTCCCTGCTGAAGCGAAGCAGCCCCAGAGCATGATGCTGCCAGCACCATATTTGACAGTGGAGATGGTGTGTTCACAGTGATGTGCATTGTTGATTCTCCGCCACACATAGCATTTTGCATTCTGGACCAAAGCACCTTGTTCCACATGTTTGCTGCTCCCCAACATGGCTTCTGGAAAACTGCAAACAGACTTTTTATGGTCCTCTTTCAACAATGGCTTTCTTCTTGCCACTCTTCCATAAAGACCACATTTGTGCAGTGCATGAATAATAGTTGTCCTTTTGCAAGCCACTGTACTGTATATTCTTTAAAACACACCCAGTCTCAGCTACAGGCTTAAAGGCACGTCCACAGTCCCATCTATAGGCTTAAAGTAAAACTCACTTTCCCGTCTATAGGCATAAATATCAACTTTACCATCTGTAACCTTGAAGGCAAACCCACATTCCCATCTATAGAAGCCGTGGCCTAATGGATAGGGTACAGGGTTGGTGTCCAAAGATGGCCAGTTCAAGCCCTACTCAAGGCAAGTCACGACTGAAGAGCTGTTGAGCAAGGCACCCAACCTCCAAATGCCCCTTGTGTGTCTCAATAGGGATGTGCATAGAAATAATTTCCATACGGGGATCAATAAATGGTCAATTATTATTATTATCTGTAAAATTAAAGGCACACCCACATTCCCATTCAAGGCCATAATGCTGTTAATGATAGTTATGATGATGATAGTATTCCCTGGGATAGGTTA
This sequence comes from Aspidoras spilotus, assembly GCA_028565295.1. NCBI lineage: Eukaryota > Metazoa > Chordata > Actinopteri > Siluriformes > Callichthyidae > Aspidoras > Aspidoras spilotus. The sequence continues at coordinate 10,724 of JAOUQV010032255.1, forward strand.
AATGCAGAGAAATAATTTCCCTACGGTGATCAATAAATTGTATATTGATAGTTATGTTGATGATGGTCATAAAGTTGACTATGATAATGGTGATGTTCAGGGGGTTGGTGGTGATGATATTAATGATGATTATGGAGTTGATGATGATGATGATGATGATAGAGTTTATGTTTGTGGTGATATGATGATTATAATGATGATTAGTCTGATCATGATCATAATGAAGCTGGTTATGATGTTAATGATGATCTAGCGAGATGATATTTGGGTGAATGGTTTCATGAATATGTGTATTGTTTTAACAATGTAACACACCTGACCATCCGACTCGTTCAGAAAAAAAAGAGAGAAAATTAAAGAAACTGCAGAAGAGCAGGAAATAATCAAGAATCTAATACTAATAAAAGCTGCCATAAAGCTCCACAGCGCCATCACTTGTGTAAATTCCAGTACTGCAGCGTTCATTTACCTGAGAACTAAAAGTACACCCTGTACAAAATGGCGTTATGAGAATAACTAAAAACTGAAACACACTGAAAATACTCTGTGGGGGAAAGACGTTTAGATTTTATATAATTTTCATGCATTATATTCACACAAAACGCAAATTTGACATATATAATCACTAAAGTTTCCTGATTTTAAGTGAATGCATGACTAGAATGAGCAATTTAGAAACTTTGTTAGCTTAAAGCTAATTATCCATACTCACTTTTAGCAGACAATAACAATGGCAAAATGCAATGTTAGAATTAGCATAGAAACTTATCATCTTTCAGTTTTGCTTTTTGGATATCAGATATAAAAATTACAAAAAAAAGAAATAAAAGACACAAACACAACAAATTATCTTGAATGATAGTTTTTAAGCTAGCTAGTTAAATTGCTAGCTTCAACGGCTTGTTAACACAAATATTTAAAAACAGCCAATCACATGTACACTACTCAATGCATTTAGGCATGCAGAGTTTGTCAAGACAACTTGCTGAAGTGCAAACTCATCATCAGATTGAGGAAGAAAGCTGATTTAAGTGACTTTGAACATGTCATGGTTGCTGGTGCCAGACTGGATGTAACTGCTGATCTACTGGGATTTTCACATGCAACAATCTCTAGGGTTTACAGAGAATGATACACAAAAGATAAAATATCCACTGAGTGGCATTTGTGTGGCCTTGTTGATCTGAGACCTCAGAGGAGAGTGGGCAGACTGGTTTGTGATGATATAAAGGCAACAGTTAAATAAAATAATCACTCACTACAACTCTGTTGAAAGTATGCCATGAAGAATTAAGGCAGTTCTAAAGGCAAATGGGGGTCCAACCTTTGACTAGCAGGGTGTACCTTATAAAGTGTCCAGTAAGTGTTTTTTTATATTATTTGATATCTGAATATGCTGTATGCAGCAGCAGGGACAATTAATAATGCTCACCTACACACACACACACACATGATTACGGATTTTTTTAATAATGCTGAACTTATATATATAACAAAGTACATATGAACAGTAATGTTATATATCTTTAACAGAGTAAAATAAGTTTTAAACTGTATGATATTCAATATGTATACAGTGAAATGAATTATAACTATAACTGTATTTTTAGGAAAAAAATACTATCTTACTTTGATAGAAATATTCTTTAAAAGATTAAAGAAACCTTGATGTAGACGTTTAAGCTTTCTGTCCTCTATTTTTAAAAGACATTCATTATCTTGTTTAATATAACACTAGTGCAAATCTTGCCACCTTTTTAATAAAAAAAACACAATCAGGTTTGTGTTAATAACTTGATAAAGCTTTTAACTAACAATTTTAATTAAAAATAAGCTTTATAAGGCTGAAGCATGGTGCATGAAAAACTATTATATTGTATAAAAACAAATAAAAATATAGATATACAGTATATATCATTATAAATCTTGGGCAACTGCATGCTAACATGCGATAAATAAACTGATTTTAAACTTATATTTAAAAGTGCATTAAAATAAAAAATCTGTCTGATAAGTAAAGAAGTGCTGAATTTTTTTTTGACATTTTCTTCTCTTGTGTTATTTTTTTCCTCTTTCTACACTGCAAAAAAATCAATAAAATAATAAAATCCATAGATCAGGTCTTCATCTTCTTCTCTTTCCTCTCTGAGGAGGATTCAGATTTACGCTTGTGGGCCTGAAAGAAGAGATGTAAAACAGACAGATAGAGATAATGAGAGTGTGTTTGTGTGTGTATGAGAGAGACAGAATGAGAGAGAGAAACAGATGTACAACAACTACTGTATAAACATTATAAAAGAGAATAGAAACCAAGAAAAGATACTGGGAATAAACAGAAGATAAATAAAGATAAGATTATAGGCGACAAGAAATTTTAGGAAGTAAATATAAAAAGAAGAGATAAAAAAAGGAAAGTGAAAGATAAATTAAAGAAGAAAAAGGTATGAGATATGAATAGAAAAATAAAAATAAAGAGGAAATAGGAACAAAAATTAGAATAGAAGATAAATAAAGACAAATAATGAGACAATGAGGATACAAATAAAAATAAAAAGATGAAAACATTACTGATTGTCCTTTAGGAACTTTTTTCTTTTTCTCTGCTTTTTCTTTCTCCTCAATCTCTATGTTTTCTTTCTCAATCAGGGAGATAAGTGTGTTACAGCGTCTCTGAAGCTCCTGACACAAACACATACACACAGAGTAAACACATATTTGTGTAGTAAAGGTACCTATACATACTGTAAGCATCTTTCTTTTGAACAGATAAAAAAAGAAGTGATTATTGGCGCTGACCATAGCGGTCCTGGACTTGATAAACCAGTCGAAGCGGAATTGCGGAGTGTTCCTCACACACTGTCGTAGTTCTTCGTAGACGTTTTCTTTATCAAAGCCCATCTTGTGTAACATACAGATAAGGAAGCGATCCTCCTCCTCCGTATAGTTCTTTCCTTTATTAGTACCATACTGTATACGCAACTGGTGGAACGGTGCCTTATACCGTGCTATCTATACATGTGCAAACGCGCATTCGCTCACACACACACACACACACACACACAGAACAATAATACACAACATGATTAATTAGAATAAAATGAGTTAGGATATGTTTGTTCCTGTTTGATTAATCATCAAATTAATTATAAAATCAAATAAATACTTTAACATTTACTGTTACTGTTGACGATAAATGTATGCAATAAATTTCTTCTTCTTCTTTCTGCCTCTTTTAATTAATAATAATCATTTTAATAGAGTCTTTTTAAACCATACAACATACAAACAACAAAACCTCAATGCTACTAGAAAACAAACAGCTGTGTTCCAAATA
>JAOUQV010033076.1:0-14130 GCA_028565295.1 Aspidoras spilotus
AATGACAGGTGTTTCAGTTTCATTGTCTAACCCCTGTATTTATACGTTCAAAAATAATCAATAATACAAGAAAACATTATAAATACAGTGATATTTTATGAAACAGTGTTTCAAGCTTAAATTATTATACAGAAAATAATTATAATATTTTACTGAGAATGTTGTAGACATTCTGACTTTCACACTTGCTTCTTTTTTCCAGCAGCCGTTATTATAGCCTGTTATGTAATAAGCTGCATTCTTTACTGATTTGCAAACATTTTTGTGCCATTTCTTCTGGAAAAATAATTTTTGGAAATCTAGTAATTCTGTATTGAATCATTAACACAAAATAAAAAAACATCTTTGTACAAAAAATAGGATGCCTAAAACATTTGGACAGGGGGCTTCCCTACAAATAGGAGAAACATCTACAATCCAGCCCATATTCTTTCAGATATGTGACTTACAGATGGAAGAATTCTTTACTCACTTGAGAAATGAGTTGCTTAGACATTAATAAAAACATTAATAATAAAACATAATAATAAAAAAATTAATAATAAAAAAACAGATGGAAAAGGGTTACACCATAGAAGTAACTATTTGTTGGCCCACCATTAGAAGAACAATAAACAACAATGATGTGTATGCCAGGGTTCAAGGAGAAAGCCACTACTCTTGACTGAGGCACAAGAAGTGCAGTGTGCAGAGATTTCATTTTGGGGTGTTAAAGCATTCTATCTATGGTCTATAGACTATCAACTATGAGTAAAACGGCAGATCATTCTAAAACATTTTTGAGGAGAAAATGTGAAAATATGTAAGTGGATGGAAGAATAGCATGGAAAGAAAATTGATGGATTATTTCTGAAATGTGATTATAATAAAAAAAAAAACTGTGAATGATTTAGACTCATCTTCATATTTATAATAATAATAACTTTATATATTATTAAAATTATTCAAATAGCATTATAACAATTGCATAATTCAATTTAATTCCAATTCAATTAAATTTTATTTATAAAGCGCTTTTAACAATGGACATTGTCCCAAAGCAGCTTTGCAAAAAAACGTTTTATCCCAGATGAGTAACGGTGGCAAGGAAAAACTCCCTGAGTAAGTAAGGAAGAAACCTTGAGAGGAATCAGACTCATAAGGGAACCCATCCTCATTTGGGTGATCATTAATACTTTACAGGCGATCCGTTGTTCTTCGTCTTTTGACCACTCACTTCTATCAGAGGTCAGCAGAGCAAGTGAATTAATATTTTCCATCGTTTATCTGGCATGTTTTACGACGGATGCACTTCCTGATAAACTTCACCCATTAATTGGGCTCGGAACTGGACAATTTCTCCAAGTGGGTTTCCGCCAGGTACTTTGGTTCCCCTGACAGTCCAAAGACATACATGCTAGGTGAACTGGATGTGGTAAATTGTCCGATCCTAAGCCCTAAAGAATAAAAAATAGTGTCAGGAATTTCATCTGGCATAAAACACATGCCAGTTCGGCAATGCAATTGACTCGCTGTGGCGACCTCTGGTGGCAGAAAACAGCTGAAAGACTAAAAAAACACAGGTTGTTATATTGCTTTAAATATTAAAAAACAGTGTTTTATGGCTTATCTTTCTTCATGTATTTACAAGCCTCAGTAACAGTTGAAGAAAGTAACCGCGCTTTAGCTTAACACTGGGCCACACCCGTTTATTTAAAAAAAAACCCTTTAGTCTATTACACTGCTTGCAAATGAACGGCGGATCTACCCAGTAAACCTATCAAACATTTATTTTTCACATGATACGAGCTGCAAATGTGCCCTGAGGTTTCAAGCAGCAAGTTCTTTTGTTTACTAGGACATTCAAACAAAGAGATGGATCTGTTACAAAAGGAATGACTGTTGTTTATGCACACACACACACACATGCACACACACTCATGTATATAAGAAGGGTGGAGCCAGTCTAATACTTGATTACACACTTATACACACAAACACACATTTTGGTATGGCTATACTTGTGAGGAGATTACATTAACATCATTATTAATACAGCTACATTCTAATTCTAGTCCTAACATTAACCTTCACCTCAGTAGACATTTTGACTCATTTTGAAAAAAAATGACTAAAACTTAGAAACAATTCTTTATGAGGACCAGCAAACTCTCTTCAACTTCAACAAGTATCTGCTACTCCTATCATCGTGGGGACACTTGGTCTTCACAAAATTAAAAATCAAGCACGCACACACACACGCACGCACGCACGCACACACACACACACACACACACACACTCCTATGTCCTATGTGTGTACATATTTGCTTTCTCCACTCTTTCATTCCCATGTACACGCCCTCTGTCAGAGAGGGAGGAAAAAAGTTCACAGAGGGGAAAAACCAAATCGCGGAAGAGACTGTCTTTAGCTCTTCTAGTTAGACAAGTTTTTGCAGAAGAAGACACGAAAGTGGTGTAAAAACAGATCAGTCACTCTCCAGTGTGTTCTGACGGTAAGTGTGGTGTTTTCTTTTTTTCTCCCCGTCTTTCTACAAGGTTCAGATGAATTTGCGGCTTTTCAGAAGCGCCACGTTTTCGATCCGCCCTTTTCCAGCTGTGGCCCAAATCTCGCGCTTCTTACTGTATTGATCCGTTTAACTATAAAACTTTACTACTCTTTTACCAATAACTGTATGTATTCCGTGTATAACACTTTGAAGTGTGTTGTAGAAGTTATATATATATGGATATGTAAATGTGGAGGAATGAAAAGAGAAAGAGACTTTCTCAAGAATTTATTCGCAAAACTTCCCCCTATAATTAAGCATCCTGTGTGTAACATTTAAATCGATGAATCACTAATCGCTTTGTTTTCCTGGCTAATTCATTCATAATTCATTATTGTTGGACAACGAAAGAATAGTTAAGAAAAGCTTAAGTAAATGTAGCAATAATAAGAAGCTTTTTATTATCCAACTAAGGGGGAAATTTATAACGTCACAACATGAGAATATACAAATACCTAGGGGAATAAAAAAATGTCTATATCATGTAAAAGCTTGTTGATGGATGGACAAAGCTTTTTTTTTTTTAAATGTTGTATCTGACATTTCTACAATTTGATTAAAATCAATTTTACAGATCATTTTTACCCGCCTCTCATAAGTTAGCACACAGATATTAAAATAAGTATCAAGTAGATAAAGTTTGAAATAGGAACTACTTATAAAAAGTTAGAACGTTCCTGTTGAGGTCACATGTCTTTGCAAATGAGTATGATCACCCAAATGAGTCTAGTTCCTCTCAAGGTTTTTTCCTCTTATAATCTCAGGGAGTTTTTCCTTGCCACTGTCACCATATGGCTTAGTTATTGGGGAAAATTTGCTTATTTAAATTTCATATTTATGTACTATATGTAATTTCTGTAAATCTGCTTTGTGACATTGCTTTATTGTAAAGATAATTGAATAGAAGTGAATCGGATGGTACAGTGGCACAATGGATAGTGCTGTGGCCTCCTAGGTTTGAGTCCAGGGTGGGGTGACTCAGGAATTTTTTTGTGTGGAGTCTCCCGCATTTATGATAGGTTAATTAGTGTCTCTAAAATCCAGTGAATGTGTGTGTGCACGCTATGATGGATTGGCGCCTTGTATAGGGTTGTTCTTGCCCTCACGCCCAGAGTTGCCAGATGGGCACCAGCTTCCATGTGACTCTAAAACTAGGATTAAGTGTTCCTGAAAATGACTGAATTGAACTTTTATGTGTCTAAAAAAGAACAATTTAGAGAGGATGTGTCTTTTAGAAGTATGTATGCACAGCTTCAATGATCTGCGAAAACCTGCATCTAAACATGCTTCAGGTGTTTTGTAATGAAGGGTACAAATGTACAAAAATGTAACAAATTGTTATTATAATAATAATAATATAATAAGTTACAGATGAAAAAAAACAGGCTTGCTAAGGAATTTTGTTGATTTTTTTAAACAATAACTATGCATCCTGTACAAAGGCACCCTACATATCTGAATTTGATTAATCAGTAATCAGATTATTAACCTGGGTAAGACATTAATGGCTACTATTAGCCTGCTACCAAAAGCAAAAAAATACCAAAAAACAGAGTGCATTATCGATTATAATTACATAAAATAGGATAAAGTAAGATAATAAATACTTTTTTCTTTACTTTTTTCTGTAAGTTCTCTAAAATACATTTGATTCGAATTCCTGCACACATATCAAAAACATGAAATGACGTACCATAGTCAACACATCACTTCATTTAAAGGCAGGTGACATGACACTTCCTGTTCATTTTGCTGAAATCGAAAGCAAAGTGCAGTCAGTAAAAGCAATCTACTGGTTTTGCATATTGAAAACATGTCGGAGGCACTTTATTCATTAAACAACTGCCAACCAAACTGATCTTAAAGGCTTAAAAATAATGGTACTCAAAAAGATCACAATATTTTATAAAATCTTGGCTTCCTATTGGCCAGGAGGGGTCACGTGCCATGCTGCAACATATAGATCTAGATGCCGTTTTTTTCCCTGCATTCCGATGGTGGATTGTCGCCATTTCTAGGGTTGTTCCTTCTATTGCACCAAGAGTTGCAGTGTGGGCAGTGGCTGTCCCGCGACCCAGTGTGGATCAAGCCAAAAATAATGAATTTACTTTTATTAATTCTATAGTTTCCTTATTTTTGTAATATTTAGAATTCTATTCTATTCTTATTTTATTTATTTAATTGCTTTTAGCTCTGTCCCATGTTGCTGTAGTACTTGATTTCTCCCTCTGGAATTAATAAATATAATCTAATATTTTATACATATTAAATTATCCCAGTTCAGAATTTGTGATGTCACCACTGCGGAAAATACAAATAAATCAGCACAAATATGTTAAAAACATATAAACTATAAATTTCTTTATACAAAATATTAAAATAATAAAAAAAAACATACTCATGAATAGATGTGTTCTATGAGATAGAGATAAGCTGAGTGAGCGTTCCAGTCTCTTGTCAGCTGTTGCAGCACTGGGGGTACAAACCCCTGCTACTAAAGCATTGTGCGCTGTGACTGTTAATCTGTTCAGTCTGCATTAATGATGCAATAAAAATCTTGCTCAGGATAATTAAGCATTATGTCTGCAGATTTTCTACCATATATCTTTGCATCATTTAATAACTAATTGCATTATTAACCTGGTTAAGACATGACTACTGTTAAACTGCTACAAAAAGTAAAGAAAATATTAAAAAGTGCATTACCAGTTATTAGTATGATAAGATAAACTAAGTTAAGATTATCCCCAAACCACGCTTCTAGCTCTTTCAGTGAATTACCAAGTCATTCACAGGACAGTTGAGAGATATAATGAACTTGTATCCACCATCTCATTCTTTCAGTCACTACCTGAATCTGTGGATATAGATGAGGGATGAACTTTAGCTTGACTCCTAAACTAAGAGCTTTGCCTTTTACCTCTGGCTACTCTGGCTCATCCCAAATCCCAAAGACATGCGTGCGAGGTGAATTGGAGACGCTATATTGTCCAGTCCTAAGCCTAGAAGGTTAAAGTTACGACAGGAAAGGCTTCCGGCGTAAAACATGTCAAGTCAAGAGACAAGAAGTTTTTCATTGTCATTTCAACCATATACAGTGTTTACAGTACACAGTGACGTTCGGTCAGGATCCAGGTGCTACATAAGACAATTTACATAACATTAAGGTACACTTGTGCAATTTGCAAGAACACAAGACAGTTTACAGTAAATAGAAAACATTAAATCCAGGGGCACTTTGGGAGGGGAGACACTGAAATGTACCAGTTTTAAATTGACAGTTGTTTATAAAGTGCAATGTGCTGTAACTGAGGTAACATGATGTAAACAGTAGTAAACTCTTTTAGCAGAAAAAATGTTAACGTCCTTCAGTAACTGTAGAAAGTCAAAAGTGGTATGAAAAAGAATCCAGAGCCCCATGGTTTTGTGAAATGTGTGTGTGTGTGTGTGTATGCATGTTCAGTTTAGACTCTGTTGAGGATAGTTTGTGGGGAACAAACTGTTTCAGAGTCTGGATGTGAGGGTCCGAATGGTTCGGTATCTTTTTCCAGATGGCAAAAGTTTGAAGAGTGTGTGTGAGAGGTATGTGTGATCACCCACATTTCTGAATGCTCTGTAGGAACAGCATGTATAAATGTCTGTGATGGAGGGAAGAAGCAAACTGATGTTCTTTTCAGCTGTCCTCACTATATATTGCATTGATTTGCGATGTGCCACAGTGCAGTTCCAAAACCAGACAGTGATGCAGTTGCTCAGGATTCTGTCAATGGTTTCTCTGTAGAATGTGAGGAGGATTGATAGTAGGAGATGAGCCTTCTTCAGCCATCGAAGAAAGTAGAGACACTGCTTGGCTTTCTTGAAAATGGTGCTTGGCCAGATGAGATCATCTTCCACGTGAACACCAAGGAATTTGGTGCTGTTGATGATCCCTACAGTGGATTTGTTGATGCTCAGCAGCGAGTGATCATGCCTTGTTCTTTTCTTAATTTTTTTCCATGTTAGACACACCAGACTGTTAGCTGCTTCACCTCTTCTCTGCTTACTCATTATTCCTTCCATCCCCACCACAGTCATGTCAACTTGATGATGTGATTTGAGCTGTCATAGTCATGAGTCAGCAGGGTGTACAGCAGTGGATTGAGCACACAGGCCTGGGGGCTCCAGTTCTCATCGTGATGGTGCTGGAGGTGTTCCATCCGATCCGGACTAACTGAGTTCACTCTGTCAGGAAGTTCATGTTCCAGTTGTAGATGGAGGTGTTCAGGCCCAGTAGATTCAGCTTTCTGATCAGGTGCTGAGGACTGATGGTGTTGAATGCTGAACGTTTGCATGACGAGATTCTTAAAGCACTTCCTGATGATAGGCATGAGTGCAATAAGACGGTAGTCAATTTTGGAAAAGTTACTGGTCACTGGTAGAAACGGTGGACTTTACCGCCCTCACTTTGTTCTGTGCCTCAAACAGTGCATAGAATTTGTTCAGCACATCTGGGAGGGAGGTGATGGTCAGGTTTGCCCTGCCACATGTGCCGTGTGTCTCTGTGTGACTCTGCTGTTTATAAAGTGGCACTTACCATGTGCGTGCTTTGCATTGTTGATGACTCTGGAGAGTTTGGCCTTTGCTGTTTTGAAGGAGTCTCAAGCCTTTAAAAGTTCATGCACCTCTGCATTCATCCACGGCTTCTGGTTGGAATGAATGGGGATGTCTTGGAGATAATCACGTCATAGATGCACCACCGCGAGTCTTACCTCACAGAGCCGGGTTTTTGTCAGCACAAAACATGGCGAGCCATTAAGCTCATTGGCAGCATTGGAAATTCTGTCACTGATCCATGTTTCCGTAAAACCAAAAACACAGCAGTCTATGTATTCTTATTAAGTAGTTGTAGATGTTATCCAGTTTATTGGAGATCGAAGTGAAGGAAGAGCCGGCTGGGTGGGGTTTGTTTTTAGTCTACCACAAACTCCCCCTTTTGTTTCCATTCACACCGCTTGCGATGTCCTATCCGCCGGTCACCGACATCAGGCAATGTCCAGGCTTTAGGGTGAGGTCGAGCAAGCAAGTCTTGGTCGTGTATCTTCTCCAGCAGTCCTTTATTTATCTAGCTTATTGTGTGTTTTCTGTAACGAAGCAGTGTCTACTATGTACCAGATCTGCAATTTGAGTGACTCGCTGTGGCGACCCCTGGTGGCAGTGAATAGCTATGCTACATTCATGTTAAAGCTACTTCTAATGTTGATTACGCCACATGTTTTTCTCTGCTGACATCATTTTTTTATGTTTACATGGTATTGTAGTTCTTTCATTCAAAGATTAAAATATAATCTGATATATACTGGACATTGCAGCTAATCAATCTTTAAATTGGAACTAATTGAAAGTGTCATTTCCTTTACTGGTATGTATTAGAAGCTTTTAATGTTATTCTGTCCTTAAAAAATTATTAAAAAGTCTTAAATTTACGCGTGTAAATCCTGCACAAACCCTGTTCACCACTGTCTCATGCCAGTCATTTCCCCGGCATGCCTAGGGTGACGTTATTCTGGCTTAGAGTCAGGTTAATGTCAATATGAGAAGCGAGCTGTCAGAACCGGCTTGAAATTTGCTCATTACTTTGTGCAGTAAGACTTTTGTCTCTAAAAATACCCAGAAGAACATTATGGACATATGACATAGTCTTTGACTTAATGGATTTTATATGTTGCAAGACAAGAAAATATATAGCACCTGAATAGCCCTTGTTGACCTTTAATATACATGGGTGCTTGAAAGTTTATAAACCCTTGCAAATATTGTATATTTCTGCATGTATTTGACCTAAAAAGTCATCAGGTTGGCGAAAGGTCAGGACTTTGACTTAAACGTTCTAAAATCTCTCAGATTATTGTTCTATGCTTGTGGTAGAATTATCTATGTGTGTTTAGTTTCTGTCTTGACCCGTGTTTTCTTCAAATTCAGCTCACAGACAGATGCCCTGATATTTTCCTATAATGCTTGCTGGTTTAATTTAGAATCTGTTGGTCCATTAATAATGGGCAAGCCGTCCTGGCCCAGATGCAGCAAACTACCCCCACTGTGATTCACAGATAGGATGAGTTTTTTTTTTTTTTTTGCTGGAATGCAGTGTTTTCCTTTCTCCTTTCCTTCCTTGTGTTCCAGTATGATCAAGTGTATGCAACAATATAGAGAATTTTAAAGCCAGTTGCAACCTTTCCTAACTGTACCATTATATTTAACTGTACCATTATATTTAACTGTACCATTATATTTATGTGATGTATATAAACATTAACTAGTTATAGGATTTCTTTTCCACCTCGAGTAGCACTGCAGTTCGTTTCCTAAAGTTATGCAGCTATAAAGAATAAAACCCACAAACTCCAAAAGACCTGTAAACCATTCAACCTGAATTCTGTAGCAATGAAAGAGCTTAGCTTCATATCCTAACACAGAAAATGGGCTACAGCGTATATACTTCTTTACTTATATAAGTGCATTAGGTGTACGGTTCTCTAAAAAGCAGACGTATCACATGGAGTATAGCTTACAAATTCAAGAATTTTCAAGAAAGCCACTCTCGCATTTGCAATGCCACCATTTATTTATGCACTGCTTCAGCTGAATCTTTAATGGCATGGTGACTTTATCACCGTGCTTCAGCTTGCACAGTATATCACATTCTCCTCGGAAGAAACACAGATCTCCTCCTCCTGAGCTCCTTTCAGGCAGCGGAGAGAAACAGAAGCCGTACACGCCAGGCTTCAACCAGGCTATAATGATGTGCTTCAGGGTGTGTGTGTGTGTTGTTATGCAAACTGTGGTCCTTATTAGTAAGCAATGAGTCAGACAAAAGATTAAAGTGAGTAAGGAAATTAGTGTGTAATTAGGGAAAATTAGTAATAAAGGGTTAGCAGCTTGCTCTCTTATTTGCATAGATTATAATCGACCAGAGATGTCTTTAATTATTAAACTCATCCCATGATTAAAATAGCAAAGGTCACCAGTGGTCAATCTGAGACCTCAGGTGCAAGGAACTGGACAGAACAAATGTAGCTGTGGCTGTGGAACAGTATATGTCTTATCTTATCTCAGAAATGCCAGGTGGCTGATTTTGTAAGCATTCCCACAAGTAAGCTCAGAAAGATTGACGATACTTTCAAGAGAATTAGGACATATCATTTCATTCAGTCATTATAGAGCGCTTGGAAGTGACTTACACATAACTCACAGGAGGTGAAGCACTGACTCTTTTTAAGCCTTGATTTACAAACGTAGCTAACCTACTGTAAACCATTTAATTCACTGTGTTCGCATTTAGTACAGGTTATTCGTTATATTTCTTATCAGCATTCATTGGTAGACTGAATATACTTTTATTTATATTTATTTTTCAAAAGTATTCGCTCAACTGCCTTGACTCATATCACATGTGAGCTAATCCATAGTGTTCAATATGACGTCTGTCCACCTTTTGCAGCTAGAACAGCTTTAACTCTTTTGGGAAGGCTGTCCACAAGATTTAGGAGTGTGTTTATGGAATTTTTTTTACCATTTTTTTAGAAGCGCATTTGTGAGGTCACGCACTGATGTTGGACGAAGGCCTGGCTCTCAGTCTCTACTCTAATTAAACCCAAAGATGTTCTATCGGGTTAAGGTCAGGCAAAGATATCCACACTAGACTCTGCCATCCTTGTCTTTATGGACCTTGCTTTGTAAACTGGTGCACATGTTAGAAGAGGAAGCGGCCAGCTCCAAACTGTTCCCACAAAGTTGGAGCATGGAATTGTCCAAATTGTCTTAATATGCTGAAGCATTCATACACCTGTGGCCATGGAAGTGATTGGAACACATGATTTCAATAATTTGGATGTGTGAGCAAATACTTTTATAGTATAGGAAATATAGTGTATATATATATATATATATATATATATAAAAGGAAGAAGGTTTATATCTGCTCAGAGAGAGCGCATTTGTTCTGCATTTTACCGCCGCAATTCCACTGTTCCTACTCCTTCTTACTCTTTCATACTCATGCAATACTAATGAAAGTATACTCAGTCTACCACAGAAATGTAAGCGTATTTTATATGTAAACTTTAAAGCTGTTACACACAGCTTAATATTCCATTTATTTCACTTGACCTTTTTTAGCCAGTGTATAAGCTTTGGTTAAAAGGCAACAAGAACAAGTAAAAACCCATGGATTAAAGTGTACCTCTGCAATGAGCCAGTGGTACTGACTGCCTCAAATTCAGTGATTTTCAAGACTGAAAATATATTACTAATACATGTAATACATTACACATATAGAGTTATCATGTTCGGCTTCTCTTGAATTCCAAAATGTTTGGGGAACCAGCGGACATTCAGGCAGAACTTTGCAGTTTTACTCACTGTGCAAACCATTACATGTAATGGTATGTAGCATGAAGCATAAGATATGCTAGATGAGATCTAGATGCTATATGAATGACTGAGAAGGAAGAAACGCTTCATGCTTCGAAGCTGTTCAAATGAATCTCTGTATTACCTTTGTGATAAGTGTGGTTGATGCTGTGGTACCTGCAGTAAATATTGTTATTTGGACGCAATAATGGGCTATGGTGGCTTGTAAAGTAGTGGTTTATAACAGATAAAATACTAATGGACTGCACCAGGAACCACCTCTGCAAGCAGACCAAGCAGTCTGCACCTTCATATGCATGGAGAGCTCACACTGGTTAAAAACTGCACCTTGGTGGTCATTTCACCTGGTATGAATTAGATTAGATTAGATTGGATTAGATTAGATCAGAACTTTGAAAGAGTTTCTTCAGGGAAATTATGATTTGAATAGCAGCATCATTACAGTGCACACAGAGAAATAGTAATATTAAAACAATATAAGAAAAAAGTCCAGTTATTTTGTTTTGTGTGTCAAGCTTCTGCCCCTTGCACTCTCTTTTCCTGTTACATATCCTCCCCCCACATAGAGGAGTTGCACAATCTATTGGCATGAGGGACAAAGAAGTTTTTAAGTCTGTTGGCCCTGCACTTTTTCAAGAAGCAATATGTCACTGAACAGGCCCCTCTGGCTGTTGATGACGGTGTGCAGTGGGTGACTTGCATCGTCTATGATGTCCAGTAGATTGTCAATCGTTATTTTCTCTGCCACTGTCACCATAGAGTCCAGCTTTATTTCGATGACAGAACTAGCCCACCTGATGAGTTGTCCAGCTTGAATGTATCCTTCTTGAATAAGCTGCCCACGGCACACTGTAGCGTAGAACAGAACACTGGCAACTACAGAATGATAAAACATCCACAAGAATTTCTTGCAGCCTCCTTAGTAGTAAGAATAGTCTGCTCTGTCCCTTCTTGTACACATGGTCAGTATGACAAGCTAAGTCCAGCTTGTTGTCCAGCCAAAACCCAAGGAATTTCTAGACAGCCTCCACCTTGACTACCTCAATCAGAACTGGTCATGACCTTTGGTCTGGACCTCCCAAAGTCAACGACCATCTCCTTGGTCTTCGACGTGTTGAGCTGCAGGTGATTCCTGTGGCGACAAACAACAAATTCCCTCACCATGTTTCTATACTCCTCCTCTTTGCCATCCCTAATACATACCACAATGGCTGTGTCTTCTGCAAACCTCTGAATGTGACACAGCTCCGAGTTGTAGCAGAAGTCTACAGTGTACAGGGTGAAAAGTGGGGCCAGCACTGTACTCTGGGGTGCTTCTGTGCTGTGAATATGCCAATATTCTTGATTTTGGGTTTACATATTCTAGCAAATGCAAAGATAACATAGTTTCATCTATTCAGGTTAAAGCAACATGAAGTAAATGTGTTTAATTATCTCTGTATCACTTTCTCTTCCGTTATAAGGGCGAATTTCTGGCATGCACTTCTTGCGTTTAAAGCCTGGAATGCTGCATTCTCTCACAGCTGCGTAGTGAAAAAGGGACAGTGTTATGACATACAAGTAATGGTATGTATGAAGAAAATGAGGTTCCAGATGAGATCTAGGTGCTAGATGAGCAAATGAAGATGAAGGAGAGCGAATGCGTAAATGTGTAAAAGGAGAACTGAGTCAGTGCATTACATCTGGCACGCTATACTATGATGAGAAATGGTTTGGGTTCAGGTAATCCCACAGGTAACCCAATGCCAGTATGCAGTCAGGTCTTCAGGAGATCAGATGACCTTTCAGAGATCTGGAGAGTCATTGAGGCGTCTCTGTGCTTTCACCCTCCTATATTTGCAATCTACCATCATCCTGAAGATCTGCAAATATAAAGCTCACTTCACTTTTCTTGTTAAACCGGATGACATATCTCATGTTTATCTCTAACAGAGAAGACCTTAGGGTTATACAGGAAGATTCACTCGAAAGGGGTCCTGTATAATCTGCGTTAACTCTCGTTGAGAGTGTTGACGAAGCAGTTTGACTCAAGAATAATACACTATATACCTTGTTGTACTGTATGTGTAATCGAATCCATAAAACCCAAAACCTTTAGGGGTTCACTCAGTGGAAAATATGCTGCCCCCTAGTGTTGTCATCTGGCATGTCAGCTCTGTTGAAAGTTTCCTCCATACGAACACACAATAAATATCACCATAGGGACAATTCCTGCTTCCTGCTTTTAAAACAAATTCAGCGAATACCCAGTCAGTCTGGTTAGGGTAACATGCATAATATATATATATCTTACAAGGGCAAGTCAACAAATTAAGAGTGATGCTCACAGAGCTGTAGCATGAAATTGCTATCTTACATGTCTGACTATCACCTGGTTGGTTCTTTAAAACAAAGTCTTACAAGAAGGAAGATTTACTTTTAATAAATATATGGAGACAGTGGTGCATTTGTGGTTCACAGCTTGGCTTAAAATATTTTTAATAAAGGAAAGTGAAAGCCTGTTGACAGACGGACAAAGTCTATTGAGAAGCATGGGGGTTTACATCATTAAAAATGATATACTTCTTTTTTGAACTTGGTTAGAATAATGTCAACAGTCCGAGTGTGAATGATTTTGGACCATGCACCTATTTATGACCATATAGAAACAACACTTTATATAATTTATATATTATAATCTTCTATTCATGCTTTGTGCTTTTCTAGATAAGAGTGAACATGGAAGGAGCCATCAAGAGTTTGGTGTCAGTCTACTTGAAGTCAGCAAAAGGCAAGGAGAGCCTTGGGAAAAAGGAATTCCAAAGCCTAGTGCAGAAGGAGCTTAACAACATACTGACGGTTTGGAACCAATTAATCAATCCTATCATTCACCAGTTCATCACCAGTACCTTTAGGGGTGTAACATTTTTCATATACCTAGTGGGTGGTTCAATATCTGCGCTACCCGAAGTCTATTTAGTACAGAACTAAAGCTGTTGCTAAATCATTAATAATGTATTACTTAGAGTAATAGTGGATCTTGATCTTAAGTCAACTGAGGGCTAGGCTAAAACTTACAAAAAGGAAACAATCAATGACTTAGGAACACCTGGGTAATGACTGGTATGTCCATCTTTTTGACTTATTACATATCACAGATGTCAGGGAACAGACGCTACAATGTTCCGAACATG
>JAOUQV010034762.1:0-18239 GCA_028565295.1 Aspidoras spilotus
TGGTGCACGTCTTGCTGTGACCAAGACAGCAAGTCTTTGTGATGTATCAAGAGCCACTTTGGGGTGTTTTGGAGGAGTATGTCAGGAATCGTTTTCCTCCACCAGCATCACGTAGTGACCTGGCCACTATCCTGCAGGAGGAATGGCTTAAAATCCCTCTGACCACTGTGCAAGACTTGTATGTGTCATTCCTAAGACTAATTGGCGCTGTATTGGCTGCAAAAGGAGGCCCTACACCATACAAAAAAATTATTGTGGTCTAAAACCAGGTGTTTCAGTTTCATTGTCGAACCCCAGTATATATATAGAGAGAGAGAGATGCATAGGCCAATAAGGGCATTTATTTCCCTGTGCTCTTCGAAGACTGACTTTAACAAGCTGCACTTATAAAGGCTGAGAAAGTAAGGTGAGTCTCCTCTTAATCTGTTGCTGGCTAGCAGTATGCCCACAAGGTGCAGGAACATCTTAACTGAGATCACGACCCTTCTAAGTTTAACCTCAAAACATAAAATTCTACTTATTTATATATTTAATTAGCTTGAATTGTTACATGACGGCACTGCCATCACAAACAAAAAAATATTAGACGCACGGAAGTGCAGGGAAAGTTTATTTTACAAAAATAAACAAGAGACAAAACACACACAAAACAGTCTGTGGGGGATAAGATGAGGATCGTGGCAGGTGAGGAATGGGTTGAGGTGGCTGCTGGTTCCGATGCTGGAATGTCCTTTTAAATCCTCGGAAGCCAGCAGCTGTGCACAGACAAAAACAGAAAAAATATATATTTAAACTAGAAAGTGCAGTTCTTGCAGAAACTGCGATGTGTGCTGCCCTGGAGGATTATCACAATAATAATCATTTGGTGTTACCAAAAACGTTAGAATTATCAGTCATCATTATCACACATGTTAGCATTAGCTGTTAGAATTTTCCATTAGCATTAGCAAGTATCACTAGCAGTTAGCATTAACAGTTATCATCAGCAATTATCATGAGCAGTTAGAATTAACACCAACAGTAGAAATAGCTAATAGAAATTACCAGTAGCAGTTAGCATAAGCAATTAGCATTGTTACAAATGTTAGTATTTGTTGTTAGCAATTTTTCATTAGCATTAACTATTAGCATAATCTAACAGAAATTACCATAAGCAATTAGCATTGTGATAAATGTTAGCATTATCTGTTAGAATTAGCATTATCAATTAGCATTAGCCGTTAGCATTAACTATTAGCAATTAGCATTAGCAGTTAGCATTAACTGTTAGCATTAAGATTAGCAAAAAGTATAAATACAAATAGTAGCAATTAGCATTAGCTAACAGAAATTACTATTATCAATTATCATTGTGACACATGTTAGCATTAGCAGTTAGCATTTACAGTTAGCATTAAAAATTAGTATTAGCAATTGGCAGTATCAATTAAAATATTACAGCGTCATCAGTGTCAATCAGTGTCATCTTTTAGACATTCATCAAAGGGACATGGCTCTACTATTTTACGTTTAAATTATGTTTATAGCTTAATTATATAGGTATTAGAGACCTTTGTTTGGTGAATTCAGGGATTTTTCAGAAACCTTCTCCCATTCATTTCTATTTTTTTGAATAAAAGAATCTCTTAAGTCAATATGAAATTTTGGGCACGTAAACAGGCACAGCGGGCACCCTGTTAAAGTAAAGTAAAGTATCTTTGAACATGCACACTTTGCACATAAACTCACAGTCTTTTGGTATGTGACCCGAAATGCACGTTCAAGTGTGTGGAATAATATTAATAATAAAAAATAAGAGTGCAGGTTCTATGAAACTTGTTGTATCGGTGCATCCCTGGGTATAAAAGCAGCCTTTAAATACATTTGGAATTATGTCAATATTTTAAATTTTTTATGCCTCTGTTGCTATTTTAATAATAAATTCATGTAAATATTTGTTTTACACACATCACATTTGTAGCCAAAACAGATTTCTCTCCTCCTCCCTCGTACTGACATGAGTGTGCGCTGTGTTTCTGTGTATGACAGACAAGGCTCTGTCTTGCATCTTTGATATCTCAAAAACTACAGTAGGCACAATGATAAAATTTTGTATATTTACAGTAAACTTCATATTTACATATATAATATGAATGGTGTTTCTAAATGAACGTTTAAAATGTTTTAAATAAAAATTTGCTTTTAAAACAAAAACAAGGCTCAACATTTCAGTTTTAGCTGTACAGTGTATTTTATCCTAAAAATATGTCATCTATCACTTAACTTATTATGTGAAAGAGGAGAACTTGCATTAGCAAGAAGCATTAGCAATTAGTATTAACACCTAGCATTAACAACAACATTAACAATTAGCATTAGCTAATAAGAATTACTATTAGCAGTTAACATTAGCAAATTAGCATTGTGACAAATGTTAGCATTAGCAATAAACATTAGTGGTTACCATTAACTATTAGCATTAGCAATTATCATTATCTAACAGAAATTAACATTAGCCATTAGCATTGCGACACATGTAAGCAATAACTGTTAGCATTAGCCATTAAGATTAGCAACTAGAATTAACACCAACATTAGCAATTAGCATTAGCTAATACGAATTACCATTAGAAGTTAGCATTAGCAATTAGTATTGTTACAAATGTTAGCATTTGTTGTTAGCAATTGTCATTAGCATTTAGCATCAGTTGTTAGAATTAACTATTAGCATTAACAATTAGCGTTATCTAACAAATTACCATCAGCTGTTAGAACTAGCATTGGCAAACAGCATTAGCAGTTAGCATTAACTATTAGCATTAGCAGCCAGCATTAACTATTAGCATTAGCAAATAGCATTGTTACAAATGTTAGCATTTTTTGTTAGCAATTGTCATTAGCATTAGTGGCTAGCATTAACTATTAGCATTAGCAATTAATATTAGCACCTAGCAATAACACTAACATTAGTAATTAGCATTAGCTAACAGAAATTAGCATTGTGACAAATGTTAGCTTTAGCCACTAGCACTTGCAGTTAGCATTAATAATTAGTATTAGCAATTAAAATTAGCAATTTGCATTAACACTAACATAAGCAATTAGCATTAGCTAGCAGTAATTACCATTACTTTTAGCATTAGCAATTAGCTTTAGCTGTCAGTATTAGCATCAGCAACAAAAGCAATACATTACAATTATAATGAAGTCTATGGATTGTCCTCACAACTATAGCAATACAGACAAGCTGAAAATGCATCCGCCGAACAAACAGTCATAACTCAGAAATTTTTTAAACTTAGCCTAAAATATGGTATAAGAGAGGACCCTTTGACGATCTCTGTGATTTAAAAATTATTTATATAGAGAATCAAATGATTTATGACAGGTTAAACACAAATGACAAATCTGGAAAAAGTAAATCGGATTTGCTTAAATTAACATGGTAGTGAATGCGTAAGTTGTTTGTGTCAATGCTGAACAAATCCTCATAACTCATAATATTTTATTTAATCAGTGTCATCTGTTAGACTTTCATCAAGGGGTCATGGCTCTACTATTTTACGTTTAAATGGTGTTTATAGGTGAAATTATATCGCTATAAGAGACGTTTGTTTGGTGAATTCAGGAATTTTGAGGGAAAGTTTTTTATTTATTCTAAAAACCAGCTTCTCCTTGAGTATGGGCTAGAGTGGCTTTAATCTTTCTCTCATAAAAAATTAATGAAGCATGAAAACAGGCACAGTGGGCACACAGTCTGAAAAATCTCTTAGGTGTATACAAGAAATATTTTCCTGATCGAACTGCAATTTGCTATGTTTGTCCCGTGTTGATATCTCAAAAATTGTTGAAAAAATAAGTCAGAAAAAATTTTGAAAATCGGGTGACAATTAAAACACTAGAAAAAGCAGTTCCTGCAGAAACTTCGATGTGTGTTGCCCCGGTCCACCCCTGTGTATACCTTCATATAGCATATATCACTTTTTGTCAATGTTGTGTGCGTGTGTGTGTGTGTGTGTGTCTGTGCTTGTCTGTGAGTGTGTGTTTGTGTCTGCGAGTGTGTCTGTGTGTATGCATGTGTGTGTATGCATGTGTGTATGTCTGCATGCATGTTTGTGTGTGTCTGCGTGCATGTAAGTCCATGTGTGTTTATGTATATATCTTTGTGTTTGTGTGTGTATGCATATGTGTGTGTCTCTGTGCGTGTATTTGTGCTTGTGTGTGTGTCTGCATGCATGTGTGTCTTTGTGAGTATATGTTTCTGTGTATGTTTCATGTGTGTGTGTATATGCATGTGTGTGTATATGTCTGCATTTATGTGTGATTGTGTGTCTGTGTGCATATGTGTGTGTCTGCGTGCGCGTGTGTGCTTGTGTGTCTCTCTGTGTGTACATGTGTGCATGCATGTGAGTGTTTGCGTGTTTGTGTGTATGTCTGCGGATTTGTATGTGTGAGATTTTTTAGTGTCTAGTGCTGAAAAATCCTCATAACTTTAAAAAATCTTTTATGAAGTCTATTGATTTTTGAAAAACCTTTTCCCATTTATTTCTATTGACAACCAGTCATAACTCGCTGATATTGCTTATTGTTTTTATATAACACTTTTGTAGATTGATGAAAAACTTTTAGTTGCACAGTTTATAAAATAGGAGGATTTAAAAAGCTCAGTGATGATTTTTCTGAAATTTACTATTGATGTCTAAATAATTAATTGTGGCTTGATAACAAATTTGTCAATGAGATTTTTTATATGCTCATAGAGAATACCTGTCTCTACGTTTTGAATTTTGAATGGAGTTTCTACATAAAATACTGAGATTTTTATGCCACAGAGATAAAAAGTTTTTGTTTTATTCCAAAAACAAACCAGCTTTTTCTAGAGTGTAGGCTAGAGTGGCTTTGATCTGTCTCCCATAAAAATTAATAGAGCATGAAAACGGGCACAGCGGGCGCACATTTTGAGACATCTCTCAGCTGTATACAAGAAATATTTTCCTGATCAAGCCGCAATTTTCTATATTTGTCCCATGTTGATAACTCAAAAATTGTTGGAAAAATAAATCTAAAGTGCAGTTCCTGCAGAAACTGCGATGCGTGTTGCCCCGGTGCACCCCTATGTATACCATCTTATATCATATGTCACTTTGTGTCAGTGTGTGTGTGAGTGTTGTGTGTGTGCCTGTGTCTGCATGTGTTTGTGTGTGTATGTGTCTGCATTCATGTGTGAGTGTGTGTTTGTGTGCCTGTGTTTGTGTGTGTCTGAATCTTCCTTTCATAAAGGAGACATGGCTCTACTATTCTATGTTTAAATTGTCTTTGTAGAAGTATGATTATTGGTTTTATTAAAGTTTGTTTGATTTTTGAGAAATATTTTCCCATTTATTTCTATTAAAAAATATAATTTTTTCCCTCTGGTACACCTCCTAAACAACCACTCATAACTCGAAAGATTTTTATGATATTACCTAACAAAAAATATTGTGAAGAGACCTTGGAGTTTGTTTTGGTGTAAAATTTGTGTGGGTTGTTCAAACAATGTGAGACTTATGGCAGTTTATATTATATGTAAAATCAAAGATCTCAGCTTCCGTTTTTCTGAAATTTAACATGAAGTTCTATGAAAGAGTAGAGAGGCGTTTGTGCAAGTCACATCCTCATAACTCGAAAACAATATAATTAATAATGACATATTTAAAATGCTGAAAGCAGGGACTTATCCCTACAATTTAAATGTTAAATGGAGTTTATAGATGATACTGTCTGAATTTTACGCTACAAAGATTAGAACATTTTTTATTTATTCCAAAAACTGGCTTCTTCTAGAGAGTGGATTAGAGTGTGTCTCATAAAAAATCAAAGAAGCATGACAATTGGGCACAGCAGGCACATGGTTTGAAACATCTCTTCGCAGTATACAATATATATTTCCTGACTGAGCCACAATTTTCTATGTTTGTTCTGTATTAATATCTTGAAAAATGTTGAATAAATAATGCGGAAATTCTTTTGAAAATCGGGTGGCAATTATAACACAAAAAAAGTTCAGTTCCTGCAGAAACTGCAATATGTGTTGCGCCGGTGCACCCCTGGGATATTATAAGTGCCGGGAGATTGGGCTCCGTTTTGCTGTAAGATTTGTGTAGATTGATAAAAAAACTTGCGGTTAAAACAGAGTTATGACAGTTTAGAGAATATGTAGATCCAAAAGCTCAGTGATGATTTTTCTGAAATGTAACATTGAGGTTTATAGAGTAATTAGGGAGGTTGTTGTGAAAAAATCCTTGTGGCTTAATAACATGTTTGTCAATAGATGAGCTTTTTTAAAACCCTATAGAGCAGACCCATCTCTACCTTTTAAAGTTTAAATGAAGTTTCTACGCTAATGATTTTTATGCCACAGAGATGAAAATGATTTTGATTTATTCCAAAAACCATATTTTGCTATAGGACGGGCTAGAGTGGCTGTGATCTATGTCTCATAGAAAATAAATGGAGCATGAAAACGGGCACAGCGGGCACATCTCTTAGCTGTATACAAAAATATTTTCTATGTTTGTTGCAATGTGAAATTGCAATGTGTGTTGCACTGGTACACCCTTGTGTATACCTTCATATATCATATGTCACTTTGTGTCAGTGTTGCATGCATGTGAGTGTTGTGTGTGTGCATGTGTCTGCGTGTGTTTGTGTGTGTATATGCATATATGTGCAAGAATGTAAGAGTTATGACAGTTTTTAAAATAAGAAAATCAAACATCTCAGATTCAGTTTTTATGAAATTTAACATGGAGTTCTATGGGTGAAGAGGAGCTTGTGCCGGGCATATTGTCATAACTTAAAAGCGAAATAATCAATCGATAATATATTTATAATGCTGAAAGCAGGGTCAGACAATTTTCTGAAAATCCGGTGACAATTCTAATACTAAAGTGCAGTTTCTGCAGAAAGCACTTATACAATATGTGTTGCCCTGGTGCACCCTATTATAACAATAATTAGCATTTAGCTAATTCAATTAGAAATTAGGGTTAACACAAACATAAGCATTATCAGTTAGCATTAACACACATGTAAGCATTAGCTGTTAGAATTTTCCATTATCATTAGCAATTATCATGAGCAGTTAGAATTAACAGCAACATTAGCAATAGCAAATAGAAATCACCATAAGCACTTAGCATTAGTAATTAGCACTGCAACACATGCTAGCATTAGCTGTTAGAATACGCATTAGCAATTAGCATTAACTGTTAGCATTAGCCCTTAAGATTAGAAACTAGCATTAACACCAATATTAGCATTAGCTAAAAGGAATTACCATTAGCAGTTAGCATTAGCAATTAGCATTAGTGGTTTGCATTAACTATTAGCAATAGTCATTATAATTATCTAACAGATATTATCATTAGCAATTAGTATTGTGACAAGTGTTAGCACCAGCTGTTAGAATTAGCAGTAGCAATTAGCATTAGTATTTACAATTAGTATTAGCAGTTAGCATTAACTATTAGCATTAACAGTTAGCATTAGCCACAAAGATTAGCAATTAGCATAAACTCCAACATTAGCAATTAACATTAGCCACAAGGATTAGCAATTAGCATAAACACCAACATTAGCACTTAAAATTAGATCATATAAATTACTATTAGCAGTTAGCATTAGCAATTAGCATTGTTACAAATATTAGCATTTGTTGTTAGCAAATGCCATTAGAAATTAGCATTAGTGGTAACCAGTAACTATTAACATTAGCAATTTATATCAGCATCTAGCTTTAACACCAACATTAGCAATTAGCATTATCAGTTAGAATTACCAACAACATTAGCATTAGGAAACAGAAATTACCATTAGTAGTTAGCATTAGCAAGTATCACTGCAACGCCTGCTATCATTAATTTAGCATTAGCACTTAGCATTAACTATTAGCATACGCAATTAGCACTTAGTATTAAAACCAACATTAACAATTAGCATTAGCTAATAAGAATTACCATAAGCAGCTAGCATTAGCAATTAGCATTGTTACAAATATTAGCATTTGTTGTTAGCAATTGTCTTTAGAAATTAGCATTAGTGGTTGGCTTTAACTATTAGCATTAACAATTAGCATTATCTAACAGAAATTACCATTAGCAATTCAAATTGTAACAAATGTTAGCATTAGCTGTTAGAATTAGCATTTTCAATTAGCATTAGCATGTTGCAATAACTAATGGCATTAGCATTAGCAGTTAGCATTAACTAATAGCATTAGCAATTAGGATTAACAATTAGTATCAACACCAACATTAGCACTTATCATAAGCGTAAGCAGTTAGAAAGGCCACAAATGTTAGCATTAGCTTTTAGCATTAGCAATTAGTTTTAGTTGTCAGCATTAGCAGTTAGCATTAGCAGTTAGCATTAACAGCAACATTAGCAATACCTTACAATTTTAATGAAGTCTGTGAATTGTCCTCACTACTATAGTAATACCAACTGGTTTTTGTGTGTATGTCTGTGTGCCTGCATGTGGGTGTGTCTGTGAGAGAGAGGCAGAAAAAAATCCCTTTTATCAGACTTGTTAACCTAAGTAATAAAGCTGTAAATGCATTCTTCAAACAAACAGCCATAAATCAGACTTGTAACTATCACTTAGCCTAAAACATGATACAAGAGAGCACCCTTTGATGATCACTGTGATGTAAAAATGATTTATATAGAGAATAAGATGTCTGATTTATGACAGACACAATTAAAAATAATCTGGAAAAATCATATCTGATTTGCTCAAATTAACATGGCAGTGAATGGGAGATTTTTTGTGTCTAATGCTGAACAAATCCTCATAACTATAAAATCATAAAAATATTTATTAATCAGTGTCATCTTTTGGACTTTCATCAAGGTGACATGGCTTTACTATTTTACATTTAAATGGAATTTATAGCTAAAATATTAACGGTATTAGAGATGTTTGTTTGTGAATTCAGGTATTTTTTAGAAACCTTCTCCCATTCATTTCTATTGGAGTTTTGAATTAAAAACCCAATTTTTTCCCTCTGGCACACCTCCTGAACAATGAATAGAGCATGAAATGGGCACAGCGGGCACACGGTTTAAGATATCTGATACATTTTTTTTTGCCACTATGTTTTACACTCAGCGGAATTGGTCCTCTGCATTTAACCCATCTGTGCAGTGAAACACAAATACACACACACAGGTGAAGTGAGCACACATGCCCAGAGCAGTGAGCAGCTAGCACAGCACCCGGGGAGCAACTGGGGGTTAGGCGCCTTGCTCAAGGGCACTTCAGCCATGACTTGTCGGTACTTGGAATCGAACCAGGGACCATCCGGTCACAAGGCTGGTTCCTTAACCACAAGCCTACGACTGCCCTATTAGCTGTATACAAGAAATATATTTGGTGTTAATATTTAAAAAATTTGGGAAAAAATAGGCCTGGAAAAAAAGTTGTCTATAATAATAATAATAATACTTTAGAAGAACAACATGGGTTGCGTTTTGCGACACACATAACTAAAACATGCCGATCCTGCACCCTATTATCACAAGAATTAGCATTAAGCTAATTTGTTTAGCGATTATGATTAACACAAATGTTTGCATTATCAGTTAGCATTTACAAACGTTAGCATTAGTTGATAAAATTAGCCATTAGCAGTTAGCAATAAATGTTATCATTAGCAATTCTGAGCAGTTTAACTAGCAAACAGAAATTACTATTAGGAGTTAGCATTAGCAATTAGCACTGCAACACATGCTAGCATTAGATGTTAAAATAAGCATTAACACTTAGCATTAACGCTTAGCTTTAGAATTATCAGTTAGCATAATAGTAGCTATTAGCATTAACAACAAAATTAGATAAGCATTAGCTAAAAATAAGTAGCATTAGCAATTAGCATTGTCACTTCTGTGATTATTTGTTGTTAGCAATTGTCATTACCATTAGCAATTAGCATTAGTGGTTAGCATTAACTATTAGCATTAACAATTAGCATTATCTACCAGAAATTACCATTAGCAATTAGCATTAGTGGTTAGCATTAACTATTAGCATTAACAATTAGCATTATCTACCAGAAATTACCATTAGCAATTAGTATTGTGACAAATGTTAGCATTACTTATTAAAATTAGCATTAACTATGAGCATTAGAAATTAGGATTAGCACCTGGCATTACAACAACATTAGCAATTAACATTAGCCAACAGAAATTACAATTAGCAATTAACGCTGGAAAGTGAGCATTAGCTATTATCATTTGCAGTTAGACTTAACAATTAGTATTAGCAAATAGCATTATCAATTGGCATTATCACTAACATAAGCAATTAGCATTAACTAGCAGTAAGTACCATTAGGATTTGGCATAAGCAGTTAGCATAGCCAAAAATGTCAGCATTCACTTTTAGCATTAGCAATAAGATTTTTTTTTAGCTAGCATTAACAATTAGCATTGTTACAAATGTTATAATTTGTTGTTAGCAATTGTCGTTAGCATTGGCAATTAGCATTAGTGGTTAGCATTAACAATTAGCATTATCTAACAGAAATTACAATTAGCAATTAGCATTAGCAATAAGCACTAGAATTTAGCATTAACTATTAGCATTAGCAATTTGCATTAGCAGTTAGCATTAACTATTAACATTAGCAATTAGGTTTAGAAATTAGTATTAATACTAACATTAGCAATTAGCATTAACTATTTGAAATTACCATTAGCAATTAGCATTGTAAAAAACGTTAGTATTAGCCATTAGCATTTGCAGTTCGCATTAACAATAAGTATAATCAATTAGCTTTAGCATTTAGAATTAGTTAGCATTAATTACCATTAGGATTTGCCATAAGTAGTTAGCATGTACACATATGTTATCAATATACTTTAGCATTAGCAACTAGCTTTCGTTGTCAGCATAAGAAGTTAGCATTAGCAAATAGCATTAACAGCAATATTAGCAATACATTATTATAATGGAGACTACGGATTGTCCTCACAACTATAGTAATACCAACATGTTTTTGTGTGTGTCTGAGTGCCTGCACGTGGGTGTGTCTGTGAGAGAGAGGCAGAAAAAAATCCTTTGTATCGAGACGTAACCAGAGTGATAAAGCTGAAAATGCATCCTCCGGACAAACAGCCATAACTCACAAATCTTTGAAACTATCGCTTAGCCGAAAATACGATACAAGAGAGGACCCTTTGACGATTGCTGTGATTTAAAAAATATTTATATAAATAAAGTCTGATGTCTGACAGGTTAAACACAAATAAAAATCTTGGAAAAAACAAATCTGATTTGCTCAAATTAACATGGCAGTGAATGGAACAGATTTTGTGTCTAATGCTGAACAAATCCTCATAACTATAAAAATATTTTTTTAATCAGTGTCATGGACTTTCATCAGGGGGATAATATTTTAATATTTTACGTTTTAATGGTGTGTATAGATGTTTGTTTGGTAAATTCAGGAATTTTTCAGAAACCTTCTCCTATTCATTTCTATTGGAGATTTAAATTAAAAACCCCGTATTTTCCCATTGGCTCACCTCCTGAACAACCACTTATAAAATTGGCACTACGGGCACACGGTTTGAGAGGTTTCTTAGCTGTATACAAAGAATCGGGTGAGAGTTATAACCCTCGAAAGTGCAGTTCCTGCAGAAACTGTGATGTGTGTTGCCCCAGTGTATACCTTCAGATATTTCAAATTGTGTCAATGTTGTGTGCGTGTGTGAGTCTGTGCTTGTCTGTGAGTGTGTCTTTGCTTGTCTGTGAGTGTGTGTTTGTGTTAGCATTAGCAGTTAACATTATCAATTAGCACTGCATCACATGCTAGCATTAGAAATTATAATTAGCATTAGCATTAAGCACTACAAATTAGCATTCATTGTTAGCAATAGCCATTAATATTATCAACACCAACATTAGCAATTATCATAAGCTAATAGGAATTACCATTAGGAGCTAGCATTAGCAATCTGCATTAGTAGTTAACATTAACTGTTAGCATTAGCAAATAAGTATAATATAACCAAAATTACATTAGCAATTAGCATTGTGACAAATGTTGGCATTAGCTGTTAGAAATAGCATTAGCATAAATTATTAGCCTTAGCAATCAGCAGTTAGAATTAGCAGTTAATATTAACTGTTAGCATTGGCCATTAGGATTAGCAATAAGTATTAACACTAATATTAGCAATTAGCATTAGCTAATAGAAATTACCATTAGCAGTTAGCATTAGCATTGTTACGAATATTAGCATTTAGTCTTAGCAATTGCCGTTAGCATTAGCAATTAGCATTAGTGATTAACATTAACTATTAGCATTAGCAATTAGCATTATCCTTGGGCTTTGTTGTGGTGTAAAAATGGTGGGTTTTCTGAAAAATGTGAGCGTTATAACAGTTTATAAATTGTAAGAATAAAACATCTCAGCTTCCGGTTTTCTGAAATTTTACATAGCGTTCTATGGGGGAGTGGACAGGCTTTTGTGCCGGTCACATCATCATAACCTTAAAAACAAAATAATCAATTGATATATCTGACATATTTATAATGCTAAAAGCAGGGACTTATCCCTACACTTTAAATGTTAATTGGAGTTTTTAGATTAAAGTATCTCAATTTTACGCTACAACGATGAAAAACATTTTGATTTATTCCAAAAACCAGCTTCTGCTAGAGTGCGAGCTAGAGTGGATTTGATCTTTGATAGAAAATGGATGGAGCATAAAAACAACACAGCAGGCACACAGTTTGAGACATCTCCTAGCTGTATACAAGATATTTTTCCGCTCAAACCATAATTTTCTATGTTTGTCTCGTGTTGATATTTTGAAAATTGTACAAAAAATAAGTCTGCAAAAAATTTCTAAAAATCAAGTTTTAATTATAACGCTAGAAAGTGCAGTTCCTGCAGAAACTGCGATGTGTGTTGCCCTGGTGCACACCATTATAACAATAATTAGCATTTAGCTAATTCAATCAGCAATTAGGGTTAACACAAATGTTAACATTATCAGTTAGCATTAACACACATAGCATTAGCTGTTAGAATTATCCATTATCATTAGCAATTATCATGAGCAGTTAGAATTAACAGCAACATTAACACTGGAAAACAGAAATTACCATAAGCACTTAGCATTAGTAATTAGCACTGAAACAAATTCTAGCATTAGCCATTAGAATTACCATTAGCAATTAGCATTAACTGTTAGAATTAGCCCTTAAGATTATTATCATCAGCATTACACCAATTACATTAGCAATCAGCATTAGCTAATAGGAATTACTATTAGCAGTTAGCATTAGAAATTAGCATTAGTGGTTTGAATTAACCATTAGCATTAGCAATTAGAATTATCTAACAAATTACCATTAGCAATCAGAATTGTAAAAAATTTAGAAATAGCAATTAGCTGAAAAATTATCAAAATAGCATCAGATAATAGAAATTACCATTAGCAGTTAACATTAGCAATTAGCATTACAAATTATTATTAGTGGTTAGCATGAACTATTAGCATTATCTAACATAAATTACCATTAGCAATTTGTATTGTGACAAATGTTAGCATTAGCTGTTAGAATTAGCATTGGCAATTAGCATTAACTATTAGTATTAGTAATTCGCATTAGCAGTTAGCATTACTTATTAGAATTAGCAATTAGCATTATGTAACAAAAATTACCATAAAAAATTAGCATTATGTAACAAAAATTACCATTAAAAATTAGCATTATGACAAATGTTAGCTGTTAGATTTAGCATTAGCAATTAGCATTAGCGATTAATATTAGCAAATAGCAATAAATATTAGCATTACAAATTATCATTAGCAGTTAACATTACTTGTTAGCATTAGCAATTAGTATTAGCAATTAGTATTAACACTAACAATATCAATTAGCATTAGCTAATAGAAATTAGCATTAGCGGTTAGCAATTAGCGTTGTTACAAATATTAGCATATGTTTTGTGACAAATATTGGAATTAGCATTAGAAATTAGGATTAGCAATTAGCATTAACTATTAGCATTAACAGTTAACATTAACTGTTATTATTAGCCATTAGGATTAGCAATTAGCATAAACACCAACATTAGCAATTAGCATTAAATAATATAAATTACTATTAGCAGTTAGCATTAGCAATTAGCATTGTTACAAATGTTAGCATTTGTTGTTAGAAATTTTTTGTTGTTGTCATTAGGATTAGTAAGTGGTTAGCATTAAATATTAACATTAACATCAACATTAACAATTAGCATTCGCTAACAGAAATGACCATTAACAATTAGCGATGACATGTTACTGTTAGTCATTAACATTTGCAGTTAGCATTATAATTCAATTCAATTCAATTTTATTTATATAGCGCTTTTTAAACTGGAACATTGTCACAAAGCAGCTTAACAAGAATGATAAAGTTGAAAAGTTTATAAATATAAATTTGAGCTTTAAGCTTTGATATAATTTTTTTTTTCCCCAACGAGCAAGCCGATAGCGACAGCGACATTGGCAAGGGAAAAACTCCCTGAGATGCTAAGAGGAAGAAACCTTGAGAGGAACCAGACTCAGAGGGGGAAACCCAACCTCATTTGGGTTATATCTGATTAACAACACTGAAAAAGAGTCTGTGATAGAGTGTGTAGAATTTGCTATCCAGGTGGATCGGAGGGTGAGAATTCTCTCAGTGGTAGTGTTTAAGCATAAAAACAACACAGCGGGCACACAGTGTGAAATAAAGAAGAGTGAAATAATAGAAAAAGAAATGATAAGACATGATCATAGTAAAGAACTAATTTAAGAACTGTGACATGTGATGGATTGCAAATTCCACTGAGACTAGCAAGAGCAGAATAGTTAAGAATGAGATCCTGATGGAACATCAGGTATGAGAGCTTTATGAAACATAAGGCAATTAGACATGTCAGTTTACCAATACTCTCGTGCCCATAACCTTCAAGATCTGCACCTTACCTAAGAGGAACTAATGCTATGAGCAGAATGCTTGGCTAAACAGATATGTCTTGAGTAAACATAGAAACTGTGTCTGAGTCCCGAGCGTTAGCTGGAAGGCTGTTCCATAACTTGGGGGCTTTGTAAAAGAAAGCTCTGCCACCTGCTGTAACTTTCATTATTCTAGGAACCTGCAAGCAGCCTGCACCTTTTGAATGCAGTAGTCGAAGTGGATCATGAAATATTAGTAGTTCACTTAGATATTGTGGGGCGAGACCATTTAAAGCTTTATATGCGAGTAGTAGAATTTTATAGTCTATGCAGAATTTAATTGGAAGCCAATGGAATGTAATTAAGATAGGGGTTATATGATTATATTTTTTACTTCTAGTAAGAACTCTGGCTGAAGCATTTTGCACTAACTGAAGTTTTCGTAAACCTGCTCGGCATGAATTAATATTTCAGCATTATGTAGTTACAGTGTGTTTCTTAGCTTGGCAATGTTTCTAGGATGAAAGAATGCTGTCCTGGTGATGTTATCTATGTGAGCTTCAAATGAGAGACTGGAGTCAATAATAACACCAAGATCTTTAACTGCTTCGCAGGGAGTGACTGAACTACCATCCAGAGTTAATACAACATCAGAAAGCTTTTTCTAGCTGTATGGGGTCCAAGAAGGAGTACTTTTGTTTTATCCGAGTTAAGAAGGAGAAAGTTAATACCAGGTCTTCGAATGATTCTTACCAGAGGCAGCATATACAATGAAAAAAGCAGTGGGCCTAAGACAGAGCCATGTGGGACATCAAATTTTACAATACATAGCTTAGCGGTGTTTCCCTTTAAATCTACATACTGATAGCGTTCTGACAAGTAAGATCTAAACCAGGAGAGAGAGATGTTCCCTTAACTCCTACAAAATTCTCTAATCTATGAAGGAGAATAGTGTGATCAATGGTATCAAAAGATTACTATATATTATAATTATAGGTTTGATCACTACTAATTTATACGATTTAGGTACATAACCTGTGCTAATTGAGGAGTTGATTAATTTTAGTAATGGCTCAATTGTTCCTGGTAGAATTTGTTTTAAGAACGATGTGGGTATGGGATCCAGAACACAGGTTGATTTAAAGATTAATGTGATTAATGTGTCTTATTAACAAGATTAAATTTTTCTAACTTATAATCAGAATCGTTTATAACATCGATTATATAAGTTGTAGAATTATATTGTTTTATGATAGTAGTATTAATTTTTATTCTGTTTTCAATTTTTTCATTGAAAAATGTCTTGAAGTCCTCACTACTGTGTATTGATAAAGAACTTGGGCCTGAGTTGGTCTTTTTGCTGGTTAGATTAGCTACAGTAGTGAACAGGAATCTATGATTGTTTTTATTTTCTTCAATTAAAATGGAGATGTAAGTTGATTTAGCTTCACTAAGAGCTTTTCTATATCTCAAGTGAATTTCCTTCCAGGTTGTCAGAAACACACCTAGTTTAGTTTGATGCCAATTACGTTCTAATTTATGAGTATATTGTTTTAGGGTGCGTGTATTATCGTTGTACTACGGAGCTAATTTTTTCTCTCTAATTATTTTTCTTTTTAAAGGAGCTTTATTTAGACATTATCTAGAGTGCTGCGGAATGTTGACTCTTAAAAATTCAGTTGCCTGATCGAGTTGTTTAGGGTCGGACGGTGATCCAATTACAGTTAAATCAGGAAGTTTATTCATGAAGTTATCTGCAAACTCAGATGTAAATGTGCGCCTGAGGCTGTAATGTGGAAGAGTGGGTATCTTATTATTTAGTCATATTTTAAATTTGATTAAGTAATGGTCTGAGATATTTTCACACTGTGGGAGAAAATTAATGGATCATGAAAACTGGCACAGCGGGCACACGGTTTGAGATATATCTTAACTGTATACAAGAAATATTTTCGTGATTGAGCCGCATTCTTTTGTCCCGTGTTGATATCTTAAAAATATTTCTGAAAATCAGCTGACAATTATAACACTAGAAAGTGAAAAAAACTGCGATGTGTGTTGCCCCGATGCACCCCATTATCAAAATAGTTAGCATTATCACACATGTTAGTATTATCTGTTAGACATTGAGGTCTATAGAAAATTTTTAGGAAGTTGTTCTGAACCAATCTTCCTGGGTTAGTAATGTATTTGTCAATTGATGAGATTTTTTATATTCTCATAGAGAAGTATCTACGTTTTGAAGTTTAAATGGAGTTTCTAAATAAAACCTGTAGAATTTAGCACAACAGAGACAAGAAAGATTTTAATTTATTCCAAAAACCAGGTTCTTCTAGAGTGCGGACTAGAGTGGCTTTGATAATACTTGATAATAATAATAACAAGAATAATGTGTTTGTGCTTTGCGACACACATAACTAAAAGTGCAGTTCCTGCAGAAACTGTGATGTGTGTTGCCCAGTGCACCCATTCGTATACCTTTATATATCTTATGTCACTTTTTTCGGTGTTGTGTGCGTGCATGTATCTGTGTGTGTGTGTGTCTATGAGAGCGTGTGTCTGGGAGAGTCATGGCTGTCAATGGGAGTGTTTTTAGTGTGTAAGGGCTGAATAAATTGTTATAACTTAAAAAAAAAAATTTATTAATCAGTGTCATCTTTTAGACTTTCATAAAGGAGGCATGGATGTACTATTCAAAGTTCAAATGGTGTTTGTAGGAGAATTATTATGGTTTTATTAAATTTTGTCTGATTTTTGAGAAACTATTCAATTCATTTCTATTAAAAATCTTATTTTTTACTCTTTCGCACACCTTCTGAACAACCACTCATAACTCATAAGACTGATGATATTACTTAACAAAAACTACTTTAAGCATGGGGGACCTTGGGCTACGTTGTGATGTAAAATTTGTGTGGGTTGTTCAAACAATGTGAGAGTTATGACAGTTTATGTAATGTGAAAAATGAAATTTAACATGGAGTTCTATGGGAGAGTGGAGAGGCGCTTTTCCACACTTTCCATCTGCTTGGACAGTTGATCCTAAATATCTGAATTTCTGCAACTTTGTGACCTCTTCTCCCTGTAGCCTGACTGTTCCACCTGCCTTCCTCTCATTCACACACATGTATTCTGTTTTACAAGTATTGACATTCATTCCCCTCCTTTCCAGAGCATACCTCTACGTCTCCAAATTATCTTCCAGCTGTTCCCTGCTCTCACTACAGATAACAATGTCATCTGCAAACATCATAGTCCATGGTGATTCCTGTCT
>JAOUQV010035413.1:0-18196 GCA_028565295.1 Aspidoras spilotus
TCACCCAAATGAGGATGGGTTCCCTTATGAGTCTGGTTCCTCTCAAGGTTTCTTCCTTACTTATTCAGGGAGTTTTTGCTTGCCACCGTTACTCATCTGGGATAAAAAAACATTTTTTGTAAAGCTGCTTTGGGACAACGATTATTGTTAAAAGCGCTTTATAAATAAAGTTGAATTGAATTTATGCTGTCTCTGCCTACTTTAAAATGTTGTTTTTGCAGGTTGCCTCTCTAATCAAAGCATTCCCCAGTGCAAGGAACCCCCTGCAACCAACCACTAATGGTAGGTTTCATGCTTGCCACCACTTCCGCTGGCTTTCAAAGATGAGGGACTGATATTTTCCCAGCTTGTACTCATGTGTCCTCCCAGAATACTATCAGCTATTTATATCTTGTTGGAGGCTTGTTATGGCAATCTCCTTGAGTTGCCTAGGTCAACTCTTATCTCCCTGTACTTTGCTGTACTAAGGATCCCTAAATATCTGTTCTCTGTGCATACCTTCACCCCAGGCTTGAGAAAGCCCCTCTCCAGTCCTTTGCCTTAACGACTTTCTCAGGTGATGACTCTCAGGCCTAGCCTTCCCATGATATCTGCATGTTGGAAACAATCCTCTATTTTCTTCAGAGATCTGATGGCCTTCCACTTCCAATGTTCTGATGTAGCCATGATATTTGCCTGCTGCACAGCTTGATCGTCGCTATCTTACAACATCATGGCTAACAGGAATATGGCTGTCTTAAACTTCTCCATGACTGATGTAATTAGCAGTTTCAGCATGCTCCTGGAACTGTAGAGTCCGATTGAGCAAAAGCTTTTGGTGACAGACAGCTACCTTCTAAGAGTTGTTAATTTTCCTCCACAGATGCCTTGGAAGAAGGCCTTGTTGGTATGTACTGTAAAAAAAAAAAAATAGTGTACTGTTATATTTTACCCTAAATATATTGTTGCAATAATTCTAGTTAGCAAATGCTCCTTTCCACTGGGATATATGTTGTGCATCTCTGTGATTTATAGCAAGTGTCTTGCATTTAAAGATACAGTTAATTGCACCATATTTCTAATAAGAATTGAAGCTCACATGATATACCAATCCATTGTATCGCACATACACACACAGTCAGACCTAGCATGGTTAATTAGTGGAAGCTGGAGTACCCTGAGCAAACATGGTTTGAACATGCAAACTCTGCGAAATTTATAATTTTTTTCTACAAAATTAAGCATAAAATTCTCAGAGTGGTGATTCCATAATTGTTGCCAGGGATTATAAATAAGGTTTTAATGCATATTGTAATATGAAAATTGGCATGACAATGCTAGTGTGAGTTGTGCATAGTGCAAATAACTAGTTAATGAAAAAAGAATACACTTCTTCTAAAAAATCACGTACATTTTTGGCATATAGTAATCAAATAGATTAAAAAAAACTAAATCATGAGACACAGACACCAATATCTTTTCTAAATTATTATGTATTCTATTTTAGAGAGATATACTGTATATTTAAGAATATCCTTTAATCTACTGACCAACAAGAATGCAAAAATTTAAATGCTAATCCTAATTTATGCCTGTGTTTTCTCCCCATTACATTCATTCAGATGCATTCAGTGGCTCGGTTCAAACATAGAAAGGCAAATAATAATCACCCTTTTGATATGTGAGAAATGAAAGTGAGGAGCTGATATCCAAGGCCGACAGATTGAATCGAACAAGGGATCAGAGGCACCGAAAATGCACATGCTAATGGTGTTCTGTTCTTCAACAGAAGAGATTGTTATGAAAGAGATGCAAAGACAATGGTGCTTAAATTGGCTTTGGTTTAAACAGGCCTTTCTATTTATTTTGCAACCTAGACTTTTTCTCTATACAATAATTAACTCTCACTCATTATTTAAGATGCTTATTCTACTGCTGGTTATTGGTTGGCAGGGGTGATGGAGCCAACCCTGAATGGCAGAAAAACACCCTGGACATAAAACCTTCAGTACATCACAGACACACTCTTAACATATCCAATATAATCTTCCTCAATAATGTCATAATTCTTTGGATTTTAATATCCACTTTGATATTCACTTGACCTTCTTAAGACAGCATTTTCTCTATTTAAGAGTCAGTAGAAGTTCATCAGAATATTACAGGATCAACTCATATAGGTGGTCACAGGTTAGCTTTAATATTAATAAATATATAGTTATAGAATATAGTTGTATTCCCACAGTTTTAAACTATCTCAGACCATTACTTAATTACTTTTAAAATAGGATTTAATCATAATATACACTGCCAGGTTACATCCTCAGACGCACACATACATCAGAATCTGCACATAACTTCATGAATAAACTTCCGGATTTAACGACAGTCACCTAAATTATAGAAAAGCTCTTGGTGACAGTAAATCAACAATGGAAGTGTTTGGGAATAATAGCAACTCAGCCACAAAGTGGTAGGCCACGTAAACTGACTGAGCAGGGTCAGCGGATGCTGATGCGCATAGTGTGAAGAGGTGACCAACTTTATGCAGTGTCAATCACTACAGACCTCCAAACTTTATGTGGCCTTTAGCTTAGCACAAGAACAGTGTTTAGAGTGCTTGATGGAATGGGTTTTCATGATCAAGCAGCTAAACATGTAAGTTAAGGCAGGTGAGTGAATACACTATATTTTGGCAACTTAGTGTATCTCCAATTTAATAAAGAAATTGGCAATGACCTGGACACAAAGCACACACAAAGAATACAAAAACACAAAATGGCACAGAATGTGGGGAAAAGTAAACAAGGAAATGATTTATTGAATAATGTATGAATTATTTAAAAGGTCAAAGGGCAATGCTCAGAAGTTCAGAGAAAAAAACAAAACACAGAAGTCACTGGTTTACCCTGTCACTCGTTCACTGGGCTTTCTGAAAAATAACAAAAAAAGATAACGATAAAACGAAAAACCAACACACTAAGCACTAAATCTAAGTGTGGAACAATATATGTGAATAAGCATGACAAAAATCAAACAAAAATATAGAAATTTGGGGGGACTGAGGAAAAATAAAAATAAATAAAATAATAAAATCACGTCCATGGAAGCCCCTGGTGGCCAAAACGTAACAGAATCCTCCAGGAGTTCAATCTCCAGGAGCCCTTAACTTCTTTATTTTACCCTTTTTTTTGGTCTGCCCGGTTTACAGGGTGCCGGTTTGTTGGGAAGCCTCTAGGAGGAGTGGATTAAGGATGTCGGGCCATTAGATATTAAATCTTCCCTCATCGTCACCTGTAGTCAGTTATTTCTCTAACAGTCAAGGGGCCACTCTTAGTTGGCTTATGTTGCCTCACGTATAATGTGTGGTGAATCCTTCAATGGCTATGGTAACTGTACTCGATATGTGATGTTAGTTTTTTTTGTTCCTGTTTTGAACAAAGGTTCTTGCTTGATTCCCATACTCATCTAGTATGTGTGGGTATTTCCTCATTGATGATCAGCCATACTTTTCATTTCGTCAATGGCTTCAGTGATGTGTTTATTAGTGAGAGCCCAGGGTCTCTCATTTTGATTGAACCAGTTGTGTTTTTGTGGGTGGCATTCCACAGATACAGTGGAGGGTGGTATCCTAAAACACATTGGAAGGGTGTTAGTTTTGTGGCCTCAGTTATTTCTGAAAATATTCTGGCCATGCCAAGTAGGTTAAGGCTTTTGGCCTGACCATTGGCTAAGGGTGATACCAGTGGTGAATCTCACAGTGACCTGGAACTCCTCTGTCGCTGACTTTATGTTCTGACAAACTAAAATAACGAAATGAACCAGACTGATCAACTATGACTAATATGATGACCAATATCAAGAGGGCAGGGCTTTCGGGACCATATTTTGTGCACAAATGGAACAGGATTAAATTCATTTGTTAATGTCTTTTTCAAATCTTGGCCACCAATATTTGTCAGAGAGGAGTTCCAAT
Organism: Aspidoras spilotus; assembly: GCA_028565295.1. NCBI lineage: Eukaryota > Metazoa > Chordata > Actinopteri > Siluriformes > Callichthyidae > Aspidoras > Aspidoras spilotus. The sequence continues at coordinate 3,956 of JAOUQV010035413.1, forward strand.
GTTCTTAATGTTCCAGGATGTTCTATTCCAGAGCCTACATGAGCCTAGGTTATAAGATGCTTGTGTAGGTCAGTGGGAACAAATATTTGACCTGGAAGTGTGGGACCCTTCATGATTTTTGTTTTCTTATTTCTTGGTCTAGGTCCCATGTTACGGCATTGATAAACTTTTTAATGATCTATTTAATGATGGGCTCAATCTCTTCAGTGGCATATATCTCAAACTGTCGTGACAGGGCATGGGCTTTTCTGTTCTTTGTGCTAGGACAGTAAGAGATTTGGAACTGTAACGTGTATAAACAATGCCGACATTTGGCGACCTTTAGGGATTCCAGATAATTGTGGTCAGAGTAAATAGTAGATGGGCGGATGGCCCTCTCCAACCAAAGTTTCTTTGAAAAGAAGGCTATCGGATGCAACTTAGATGGATTGCCCTGTTGTTGGGAATCAGATGCATCTTGAAACTGTGAGACCAGGCCCCGATTTCTCCTTGGTGCCATGAGATCATTGGGTCATGGTGAATCATCCAGGGTTAACACAACATGATGTGGTAGTTAGTAGAATTGGTGCAGAAAAACGTGATTAACTTGATTGGGGGTGTACTATAAACTGCTACATTCTATGAGTCCCCATTTATGGCTTTAATCTTAAGCAGGTGTTGGAGTCCTAACTTTATATTTTATATTTGGAGAGTTTCCATGGTGGGCAGGTCCATTCAATTCCCTATGTGTGAAAGCAGAAAAAATGTTGATTAACGTAGCTGACCTGCACTTGGTTAATGAATACTGGTACATTGGATCATATGTTTGTTAGCCCCTAGCTGGTCTATTGCAACTTACTGTTATACAGCCTTCCTAACAAAAAAAAATCATCCTTCACAGCTGATTCAAAACCACACACCAGTTCTGGAGCAACTCCACTGGCTCTCTGTGCATAAGCACATTCAATACAAAATTCGGCTCCTCACATTTAAGGTCCTTTATAGACTTTCCTGGTCTATCTTTCCCACCTACTGACCCCCTACATTGCCCTGTGTTCACTCAGGGCCTCTGATGCTGGCCTACTGGACATACCTAGATTTAATCTGTCCTCCTTGGGTGGCAGATCATTTAGTGTGGCTGCCACCACTCTGTGGAACTCTCTTGCATCTTCTCTTGCCTCTGTTTAATCTCTTCCATACTTCAAATCTCTTTTGAAAACACATCTTTTCAATGGACTTTTTCTCTTTTCTGTTTTCTTTACCTTTCTGAATTGGTTTATGTATTTGTTATTTGATGTGAAGCATCATAGGGTACCTTGAAATGTGCTATATAATCTAGCATGCTTATTAGAAAAAAATAACCTTTTTTAACTTCATGATTCTTCTTCTTCTTTTGGCCTCTCCCTTAATCAGTGATTGCCACATCCAGTCAATCATTTCTACCTCACTCTGTCCTCTGCAACCTCTGCTCTCACACCACCTGTTACTTGCATGTCGACATTGACCACATCCATATATCTTTTCTTTGGATTTTCTCCCTGCCACCTGCCTGACAGATCCATCTCTAACATCTTCCTACCAATATATCCATTGTCTCTCCTCTGCACCTGGCCAAAAAAATCTTAGTCCTCCCTCTCTTATTTTGTCTCCCTTTGTCAACCTTTTAGTATATCCTTGCTTATCTTTGCTCACTTCCACAATTTCTATGCCTTCAACTTTATTTCTCTGTCATTATCTTCATTCATCAGATCATTAAAAACTATATATTTCCAAAAGTATTTGCTCACCCATACAAATGATCAGAATCCGGGTTCTGCATGGCCACAGGTGTATGAATGCCTTAGCATATCAAGACATTTTGGACAATTCCTTGCTCCCAACTTTGTGGAAACAGTTTTGAGCTGGCCCCTTCATCTTCTAGCATCACCAGTGCACAAATCAAGGTCCATAAAGACATGGATGGAGTCTGGTGTGGATGAAATTGAGTCCTGACCTTAACCCAATAGAACATCTTAGGGATGTATTAGAGCGGAAAATGGGCCTTCTCGCCCAACATCAGTGTGTGACCTTACAAATGCGCTTCTGCAAAAAAAATTCAAAAATTCTTATAAAACACACTCCTAAATCTTGTGGACAGCCTTTGCAGAAGAGTTGAAGCTGTTCTAGCTGCAAAGAGTGGGCCAACTTAATACTGAACCCTATGGATTAGCTCACCCTCACCTAACCAGACAGTACATTTTTATTTCTATCCTTGATCACTCTGAAATGTTGCACATCCATTTCCATAAAAGTCAAAGGATTTAAATTCCCAGTTAGTTTCTCTTCTAAGCTATAACTAAACACAATTAACACACGCACACATACACCCACCCCCCCACAAACACATAAACACACACGTGACTCACGTAAAGCTCTAAATGATCTTGCTCCACGATATCTAAGTGAGCTATTAATATTTTATGATTCACCTCACCTACTTTGATTAAAAGTTGCAGGCTGGTTGCAGGTTCCTAGAATAATAATAATAATATTATTATAATAAAAGTGCAATAATTCTATTTTTACATTGTAGTTTTAGTTCCTCTTAGGTAAAGGTACAGATCTGTAAGGTTATGGGCTCTGTAGGTAAATTGAGATTTACGTGCTTTTATGTTTCAAAGAGTGCTCATCTCTGTGTTTCTTCTGAATCACTCTTTTCGTTATGCTGCTATTATTATAACTACCTGAGTTTGTACTCATGCCTTTTTCTGCTATTTCTCATTTCAGATGATGTGCACATCCTTTATTACACAAATTTTATTTAAACTTCATGATTATATCCTGTATTTAATTTCTGTAAAGCCGGTTTGCAACAAATATCCATTGTAAAAACCGCTATATAATAATACCCAATCATTCCTTTTAAAATAACTGCTAAAGATTTCAGTTTTGATATCTAGTCGGTCAAATCTTCCCAGTTAATGAATGTATGAATTATGGATAAAATTAAAATTAAGGAAGCTAAAGTGAAAGTAAAAGGTGTGTAAGGTGTAAGATTGATAGAATAAAGTTTACCCCATTAAAATATCTATTGTAATCAAGCTATGCAATGCAGCTCTTATCTCAACTTTGATAAATTTCCTCCATGTCTGCCATATGGTCTCATCTTCTTTAACATTCAATTGCCATTAGCACTGAAACATTCTATGTATACATTCAAGTTTCTGTCTCTAATACTTTACTCTTCCCTTTATGAAAATTCTCTGCATCTAAACCATCTGGGGTTGCACTTAACACAGTTTCCTGGAGCAGTGTTCCGCTGTTGAGGCGTGCTTTGGTGCCCTGCTCAATATGACTTCAATATGAGTTTTTTCCTGGATCATCTTATTTCTATGAACACAAGACTATGTGTGTCCCTTCACCTCCTGCAACCTCATATCAGCCTTAAGCTCATTGCTGATTATTTCAGTTGAATGTTTATATATTACTTTTAATATCATTTAGTGTTACTTATTAGATAATAATACAGTTAACATCCCAGTGTGCTGTAGTAAACACAAATTTACAGTGAACACACAGGTTAGACACAATGTGACTTGGAATAGGCCAGGATGCTGGAATCATGATCTTCGAGCACCTGCAACTGCCCTAAATGCCAGCTCATTAGGGAGTGTTCCACATGAGTGTTCTTATTAAGGTACATTAACATTTAACTTTCACCTAATGGACAACTCATGTCTTCTGGGAGGCAAGAGCCTACAATCTGAATAATTATTCATTAGAATAAAGAATAGCTGCTGTTTCTTATAATGTTAAGAAGCAGCAATTTCAGAATATAAAATAAGAGACATGTTAGCAAAGAACGCCCAACTTAATAAGCTTTTGGCTACTATATAGAAAAAATATATAGTATATACAGTACATACACTATATTTCCAAAAGTATTTGCTTATCCAAATTATCCGAATAAGGTGTTCCAATCACATCTATAGCCACATATGTATGAATGCTTCAGCATACCAAGACAGTTTGAACAATTTCCTGCTCCCAACTTTGTGAAAACAAACATTACTGTGCACAAGTGCACAACACAAGGTCTATAAAGACATGGATGACAGAGTCTGGTGAGGATGAATTTGATTGGCCTGACCTTAACCTGATAGAACTTCTTCGGGATGAATTAGAGAGGAGGCTGCGAGCTAGTCCTTCTCATCCAACATCAGTGTGTGACCCCACAAATGCGCGTCTGAAAAACCTTGTGGACAGCCTTCCCAGTAAAGTTGAAGCTGTTTTAGCTGCAAAGGGTGGATTAACTTATATGTGAGTCATATATAATATATATATATATATATATATACAGACCCATTAAAAAATATATATATCATGAAAAAGTTGATTAATTTCCATAATACAAAAAGAGGAGATTTAAGAATCTGGCAGAGATCCGGAAATAGTGGAATGAGGCAGGAGTCGCAGCTTTAAAAATCACCACCTTCAGAAGCATCTGGGAGATGGGTTACAACTTAAGTGACATTAGTTTGGTCTGAATATTTTAGAAACTGTTGATCTGTTGGGATTGGGAAAAAAATGACAGCAAAATATTTTTACAACTTTGTCCACCTTTAATGTGATCTATAACCTGTACAATGCAATTGAAAAACAAACCGAAACCTTTAAAGCAGAAAAATATAAAATAAAAAACTTACAATAACCTAAATGCGCACCCTTAAACTAATACTTTGTTGTAGCACCTTTGGCTTTTATAACAGCACTCAGTCTTTTTGAGTAGGAGCCTATTAGAGTGGCACATCTTGATGGGGCAATATTTGCCAACTCTTCGAGATAATTTCGAGGGCATCTCCTGTGCACAGCCCTCTTCAAATCACCCCACAGATGTTCGATGGGATTCAAGTCAGGACTCTGGCTGGGCCATTCCAAAGCCTTAATCTTATTCCAGTGAAGCCATTCTTTTGTTGATTTAAATGTGTGCTTTGGGAAATTGTTGTGCTGAAAGATAAAGTTCCTCTTTATCTTCAGCTTTCTAACAGGTGGCTGATGGTTTTGTGCCACCACTGACTGGTATTTGGGAGTGTTCATAATTCTGTCCAGACTGATTAAGGCCCCAGTTCCAGAAAAAGAGCCCCAAAACATGATGCTGCCACCACCATGCTTCACTGTAGTATGTAAGGTGTTCTTTTGGTGATGAGCAGTGTTGTTTTGCAACAGAAAACTTGACCTTTACCCCAGGCAACTTTCTAATTATAGGAACAACATCCATTATCTCTTTCTGGCAGGTTTTAGGCCTCATCACAGAACAGACAACAGTGGTTAATGACCTATAGCTTAATGACTGGCAGCTGGTAGAATTTGTTTTAAGAGCAATGCTAGTCATATTTTCTAGTTAGATAAACCCTAAACCTTGAGTTGACTTACCCCAATCTGACATACTCTGAGTTCCAAAACAGCTGATCGGAGTTATTTAGGATAAGTCAACTCTGAGTAGATTCATGCAAAAACTATAAAAAGCATTCTTAATGGAGCGCCTATAAATATGATTTACCATAGACGTAACAGAAAAACAAAAATAGAGTGTTGTATTTCTCACTTCATGAGCAGGAAATTTTGAAAAAAAATTAGTTTATGACAGAAAAACAGAGTTAATGTGTGAGCAAATAATTGATTCAAAATAATTCAATATGTAGCTAAAGGTATGGCAAAATAATGTGAAAGTAATTAATAATATGCTTAGACATTAGAATACTGTATTCATGTTTTTCTCAAATTTTTGAAGATTTACAAATTTTAGGTCTAATCCAAGTGGTCTAAAACGCACATGGAATGAGATCAAAATGAAATACAAGATCATAGTACAAAGTGGTAAGACCTTTTGTACATAACTATAAAATGATCTTAATTGTAGCCTATTTAAGCATGGCTTACAGTTGATTCTGGTTCTGTAGCTAATAGAAAGAAGGCTGAAGCAAGATGAATAGGAGGGGGCCCACCACCACCACCTTTTACACGAGCAGAAGAGTTGGCTCTGTCACAGAATAGTGGCCAGCCTATCCCGGAGGGAATCCCTGGAGGAAACTCAACAGAGCCAACAGTACACAAGTACACAAGAGCCTATGTTAAAGGCAGTCTCATTACAGTTGATTTACATGAACCCATTTTAAGTTCATAAACTGTGGAATGATCCTTTCATTTATACACTCAATTGATATTTATATGATGTCATCTCTCTAGTGATAGGTGGTTTTCTTACTGTAAATAATGAACGGACTTAGAAATTGCATTTTTGTTCTGAATACCTTTCTATAAAGCAAATAATCAAAGTCACAGGATGATGACGAGAGCATGGAATTCCATTTGAACTGTACTGATAATGTGTGTGCCTACCTTGTAAAAAATGTGAATGCCTATTTCCCAGAAGGAGCTCAGCTTGGAACTGCACAAACATCTTCATGTGTTTCACCAAATATTAGCAACATTTAGTAATTGCAATTCTACTTTTTTGACAATAGCATGCAATGTTCTATTATTATTTTATATAAGCTGCCAGTAAAGGAGCTGTACAAGGTCCATCTAAAAAAACTAATTGAGAAGTTTGACCTTCAGATGGAGCATATAAAGCTGCAAATCAGACAGACAAAGCTAGAAATTGAATTGCTTCAATACAAGTTAAAGTTGGGTTAATGTGCTGTGGGTGTTTGAATATGAATGTTCTTACCAAAGAAAAATGACAAAGTACTTATATTCATTTCCTATTATGTGTTTATTTACGGGAAATAAAGAAAGCATGAAATAAAAGAGTGAAATTCTTTAATTTATATTAAAAGGTTACAGGGTCAATGGGTAAAAGAAAATGAATGTAGCATTTAGTCTGAAAAACAGTGATTGCAGAGTCTCTGACTTTGTGTTCAGCAATATGGATGTGAGGCTCCTCTTCTGTGAGCATCTCTGTTATCGTAAGGTGTCGCTTTCCTTTGATAGTGTCAATGTTGTGCAATACCACACATGCCATTATAATGCCACATGCCCCTTCTGTCACATGCCTTCTCCTTAGGTGCTGGAACCTGGCCTTGAAGATCCTTATATTTATTTCAACCTTTGTTCTCGTTTTGCAGTGGGCCAGATTGTAGTGTGACTGTAGTCCAGGCTCTGGGTCTGAGTATGGCGTCATTAGATATGGCATGCAGGGATACCCTCTGTCTCCAAGGAGAAGGCCGCCATATTGTCCTCGAATCACACAAGGGATTGTAATGATTTAAACTGTTAATGTAAATACAAACCCGATTCCAAAATGTTGGGAAAAAGTAAAATTTGTAAACAAAAACTTTCAGCATTGATGGTGCCCTTCCAGATGTGTAAGCTACCCATTCCACATACACTAATGCAACCCTATACCATCAGAGATGCATGCTTCGGAACTGAGCGCTGATAACAACTTGGGTTGTCCATCTCCTTTTTAGTCAGAATGACACGGTGTCCCTGATTTCCATAAAGAACTCCATAAAGATTCGTCTGAGCACAGAACAGTTTTCTACTTTGCCACAGTCTATTTTAAAGAAGCCTTGGCCCAGAAAAGACGTCTGTGCTTCTGTATCTTGTTTAGATACGTCTGTTTCTTTGAACTATAGAGTTTTAGCTCTATAGTTCAGTATGTTCAACAGTCAGTATGACACGGTGAATTGTGTTTACAAATAATGTTTTCTAAAAAAATATATCTAAGCCCATTTTGCGATTTCCAAAACCGAAGCATGCCTGTATGTGATGCAGTACAGTCTAAGGGCCTGAAGATCACGGGCACCCAGTATGGTTTTCCGGCCTTGACCTTTACACACAGATATTCTTCCGGATTCTTTGAATCTTTTGATAATATTATGCACTCTAAATGATATGTTCAAACTCTTTGTAATTTAACACTGTCGAGCTCCTTGCTAATATCGCTCCACTATTTGTTTTCAGATTGGTGATCCTCTTCCCATCTTTACTTCTGAGAGCCTCTGCCACTCCAAGATGCTCTTTTTATACCCAGTAAAGTTAATGGCCTATTGCCAATTGACCTAATTTTCAATTACAAATTCTTTGCACCTTTAGTTAAAATTGTTTGTACCTTTACCTTTTCCAGCCTTTTATTGACCTTTTTCCAACTTTTTGAGATGTGTTGCTGTCTAATTTCTAATGAGCCAATATATTGCATTAAATTTCAATTTGCCTTACTTTCGACATGTTCTATTGATGTTCTATTGTGACTTACAAGTAAATGTATGCTGTCTCTTTAGAATGAATCTTCCTGTACCATCCTAATAATAAAGGAAAATCCCATTTTTAAAACGACTTTGAGGGATGGATCCATGAATAATCATGGAAATCATCATAGAGAAAAACTTCATGATGTTTTCAATTTGCCCAATTTAATTTTAACAGTGGTCTGTAAATAACAGCAAGCATTAGAGACAGGGAGAGCTGTAATGTTGGGTGAAGTGCTATATATAAGTAATTGTAGTGTGGTCAGACATCATAATAACGACAGAGATCAATCCAGATTGCCTGGAAGCTCCTAGACAGTCTATGACAATTATTTCTTGTAATTTTTAAAATAGAAACATAGAAATCCTCGTTATCTCGGCTAAAAACTCGAAATGTACATTAATAATATTATAAATGTAGAAGAATTCCCGTTTATTTTTCTACATTCTTAAACATATTTAATATTTAAACATTGTCTTGTGAAATGATTTAAATAACTGTTTTGGGGGAAAGGCTACTTATTTTATGTCCATTACTGTAAGACTGATCTAATATTTTAGATGACCTTTTAACAAATTAAAGTTGGAGAAAATGTTTAACTACAATTTTAACTGCAAAAAATGTAAAAAAAATACAAATACTGGGCTTAACTGGCACAAATGATCAACAATGTTTCGTTGAATTTATAGATGATGGTGAGATAGATGACATCAATCTTCTTCAATTTCATGCAATATCAGAGAAAATTCTACTTTTTTAATAATATATTGACAATTTTAAAAATCATACAGGCATAACCGTAAGAAAACATTAAGTACATAATAGCAAAGATACAGAAAAAAATTATATTGCATCGACTTCTTCCGCTACAAAAAACGCAAACACTGCGATATCCTCCATTGTTCACATTTGCTGCAGGTTCCGACTGTCCCAATTTTTTTTGTTGCAACTGGCTGTTCTCGCTGACCATCAAGGCGAGGCGCAGTTCATCTCGAAGAAGGCTATTATAAAAAGGTTTGTGTGGAATGTGTATGGAGAAATTTGCAACAGTCAGTAAAGGTAACAACAGTAAGTGATCACATCTAAGGTTTGTTAATTAACCCTGTGAGTGTGGGGAGGTAGGAACTGTAAGAACTAACAACATTGCACACTGCATTTAGAAGAAATCTTAAGTTAAGACTCCCAACTCGTGATTTGCTATAGTTTTGTTACATCACAGATACACAAAAAGGACATTTAAAAAATATTTAATGTCTTTGTGACATGAGGATCATGGGACACTGGGAGATGCATGCATAAGCATGAGAAAAGGCTCTAGACAAGTGGTAACACTATTGTCCAAGGATTGTGAGCCCCAGCAATTTGTGCCCAATATAGTAGTTGAAGAGGGCAAAATTGGCCATGCTCTTAGGAAAGGGGGAAGGAAAGTATTTAGGGAGAGAAGAATAAGAGGTGGCATTCTAACAGTGCCACTAGCCAATTATGGAAGTGGGTTAGATCATGCATACAAGCACATTTTTTGAAGCATCTTAAACCTCCCTTTGACACTGAGCAGTAATTCAAAATTCTTTGCATTTCCTTAAATAGTGCCAACGTGTTTCCACCATATCCATAACATAAACAACAGGTGATTATATTGGGGTTAATTCTTTTTTCTCCATTAGAATTCCATAAATCAGATCCTCTGTTAATGCATTGGCCTAGTCTGTTTATTATTACCCTTCACTGGTGGAAGCTTTAAGATTATAGTGAAAGATGACTGATGGGTGGGATCTAGCCATGATTAGAATGTTCAGAAAGTTCAAGGAACAATAGTACTGAAACATTACCTTGACAAAATCAGCCATGACAAGTTTGGTGTCTAAAGTCTGCAAGAATTGGTTGGTAAGCGGCTGCTTTATATGTTAGTCAGTAAAAGAAATACATTTCTATTTATATCAAAAGAAACATGCCTTCATGATGCTTCTAATTTACTCAATGTATTATGCCTCTTTTGGGCAATTATGGCTTGCATTTAAAGGATTTTAGATGCTTAGCTACGTTAAAGCAAATGTTTACAATTAATTTCAAATCAATAAATTTACACAAATCTCCACTGACATCAAGACAATCTGAAATGAAATCATCTGTTTCAAATTTTATTTAAACCAGTGTATGAAATAAACAAAGTACTGGGCAAACCTCAGAAAAATGAATTTAATTATTCATGTACAATAATTGCTTAATCCTAATTAGGTTCATTGGGAGACCAGAGACCATTCAGCAACACGGCGCACAAAGAATGAAGAATCTTAGACCCCATAAGCCCGACAGGATTAAATAACAAAATATCAAAACGTTTGTGTAGAGTGTGCATAAAGAAATTCTAGTCAGTTTGCAACAGTCAGTAGAGGTAACAAGGTTAATTGATCACATATGAGGCTGTGTTGTTCATTTTGTTAAATCAGAATATCATTTTCACATTCGGTCCTTACAGCATCTGAATTGGACTCAGATTGAGGGATCATGGATTTTTTTGCAATACAACACATAGGCATGAATCTGAGATTCAGGTAATGTAAGTTTGTAATGTAATGTAATACCAAACAAATTCAGAATGTGCAATAGTTGACTGGTTTGTACTTGTACATATGAAAGGTCGAGTAAACCTCAGATGATGTAAAAGACATGGACAAACTCTGCCAAACTTTAGTTATTGAGAATGGTCTGGTGAACCAAGATGAAAGTTTATGTAAAACCACCTTTAGGGGTAAGTCCTTGATGGACAACAAAATGCACTGGCCGGGCAGGTACTTTGATGCCCTAGAAAGTTTTGGGTTGGCAAATTTGCATATTTGTCACAGGTGCAAAGAAGGTTTACACAAGTTCTAAGACAAGTGTTTCTGGCAATGCTTGATAAAGGCCTGGACAGAGGATGCACTAGTCTTAGCATCACAACCGGGAAGCAGAGAAGGTTGGTAACCATACACACACTGGAAGGGAGACGGCCCAGTGGCAGAGTTGGGCAAGGTGTTGTGGGAGTGAGTGGGTGAGAATGACCATATTACATCCCAATGAATTTAATCTGGGATAAGTCAAAAGATATGTGTGACTGGGGTCTATGCAGTGGTTAGGGGTTGAAGCTGACCCAACTTCGTGATATGAGATTTCTTGTGTTGAGAATAGATGGGACAGATTACCATGAACTCCTGAACGTCAGATGTCATGGATGGCCACGATAAACTTTGAGCTAAGCCATGGTTTGAAGCTCCTAGAGATAACACACCATTGAGACCTGGAAGAAAATGTTCCGAGAAATGGAGAGGCTGTCACCAGCAGGGTATGTTAAAATTAGTCTGGGATTGCTTGAATTGTACTTAATACTCCACATTAGCACCCTGATGGCTCAGGCAGGGACCAGGATAGACTCAGGTTTGGCATTGTCCGCTTCCATCTGGAACTGCTAACAGAGCACATTAGAGTTTGTGTTCTTTCTACTAGGCCAGTAAGAAGTGTAAAGTTGATTGTGTTGAAAAATAAAGTCCAACGTGCCTGTCAAATCTTATGTATTCCAGATTCTTGTGATTAGTCCAAATTAAAATGTCTCTGTTTCTTTAAACCAATGTCTCCATTCTTCCATGGCCAATTTAACAATCCCGCATGTCATAATTATGCTCAGCAGATACTTGAAGAAGAAAGCACATGGGTGCAGCTTCTTGTCCAGGTGTTTTTGATTAGCAGAAGACATTTCACACAGACAGTAACCTGAGTTCAGGATTAAAACAGGAATTCTGGCACTATGAGGCATGATGCTTACCTCAGTTGGCTATTAACTAGTTAGCTAAACTAAAGTTGGACCTGATAAAAAAAATACATATAGCAGTTACCAAAATGCACAGATAACACACAATAGGGACTAAAATTCACAGTGAAAAACATTGGATATTTTTGCTAGTTAATTCATTAGCATTGCCTCCAAGCTGCATGGATGTCTTTATGGGACAATTAGCTTACAAGACTTGAATCTGGCTAAAAGATCTACCTTTTTTAATCTGTGTGAAGTGTTAGAAAATAATTTTAGTAGCATAAGATGAGAAGTCTGACACTGGGGAATGGGTGTTTGGAATGTAAGGCATATACGAGAAGGAGACTTTGTAGCTGACATACCTTAACCCTGGACATCTGAACACAGAAAAAACTAGCTCAAGACTAAAAAACAACTCTATAAATCTTGGGGCTATTTATCCAGCTCAAACAGTTTTGGGGCCCACATACGCTATGTGCTATAAAACCTATAAAAACAGGTTGTGTCAAGCCTTGTTAATAGGCTCAGCATGTCATAGACATGAATTTTCTGCATGACATGAATACAATTCTCACAGATAGGGATAAACACAACCTAAATATCTTGTTATCATCTGAATGGAGTTTACTGCTTCATTTGGATGTTCTGAAGACCAAACTAAAAGCATAATTTCCTAAAATTTAAAACCCCAATTCTAAAAGTTGGAACATGATGCAAAATGCTTATAAAACAAAACTGCATGGATGGCTATGTGAAAGTCATCCTTGAGGATATCATGTGTTTCTCTTTTCAAATTTAAACAATTTAAAATAATTATTTGTTTATTTTTACATAATTTGGGTTTCCAGATCATAAAACCTACGAAAACATGATTTAAAAAAATTTGAATACTGTGGCCCAAACTACTTAGCAGAAGGACAAAATCTAGCAGGAGAAGATGAACTAGCAAAAGAGATGACCGTGGGCTTCAGCAGAAAAAAGAGAAGATTCAAGAATTTGGCAGAGATCCAGAAAGAGTCGAATGAGGCAGGAGTCACCACATTCTGAAATCACCACATTCAGTTGTATCCAGGAGATACAACTGTCAGGTTGTATCCACTTCTGAACCTGAACCAACGTAGGAAGCTCAACTGGGCCAAGGAGAAGAAGGGCTGGACCATTGGCCAGTGGTCCAAGGTCCTCTTTTCCCATGAACGTAAAGTGTGCCTTTCATTAGGGAATCAAGGTCCAAGGTTTTGCAGAAAGGTCCAGTGTGAAATATACAAAGTCAGTCATGATTTGGGGTGCAATGTCCAGTGCAGGTGTTGGTAAACTCTGTTTTCTTAAATCCAAGCTCACCGCAAAAGTCTACCAGAATGTTTTAGAGGACTTCATGATTCCTTCTGCTGAGGATCTGTAGCAAATGCAGATTTCATCTTCCAGCAGGACCTGGCCTTTGCCCATGCTGCCAGAAGCACCAAAGCATGGTTTGATTCCCATGCCATCACAGTGCTTGACTAGACAGCCAACAAACTCCATTGAGAATCTGCGGAGTATTCTCAAAAAAGAAATGAGGGCCACCAGACCCAACAACAACAAAGAGCTGACAGCAAGCAAAAAGGAAATCTGGGCTTCCCTAACTCCCTGGCAATGCCACAGGCTGATTGCCTCAATATTTTGAGCACCATATTTTGATTGATTTGATGTGATCCTTATTTCTTTTTTTTCTGCAAACACTGAGAAGTAGTTTTGGCATTTCACTCTTTCTGTGTCTCTGCCATATTCTTGAATATTCTTTTTTGATAATAACCTGCTGAAGATCATAGTCATTTGCTGGTGCATCTTCCCTCTGCCACATTTTGTCCTTTCATTGTGTAGTTTGGACTGATTTATCCACAGTATTCTAATTTTTTGAAATCCTGTTGCATTAAATCCTGGGAGAGAAAGAAAGAGAATTTTCAAATAAATTAATTTTATTTTTAAGTCTTTGGACCAACCATTTGCAATTTTACATTTCATTGTTCTTTGTACCAGTTTCAATTGTCCAGTTGACAGTTAAATAATATTAATGTGGAGATAATATGAAGATTCAGACACAGCTTTCATTTCCACTGTTATAGAAGAACATTTGCAGTATCATGGATTCCTGCATGTCAGACCTCATTTTTCCTTGGTTTAAGTAAAATGCCAAAGATACATGTGTCTTGAGACCCTAGAGGAAATGGGAGGAAGTCTATTTTAAGCTCAGTCTGTTTAAGTTCTCACTG
>JAOUQV010035972.1:6102-18177 GCA_028565295.1 Aspidoras spilotus
ACACACTCTCTCTCACTGTATATGTGTGTGGTATATATATTCATGTATAATTAAGAATCAGGAAATTAATCACTGTAAATAATTCACATTCTTTATATTGTCCATGCTTAGTTTACTACTGGTCTAATATGCTTTTCTTTCAAATAATTTATTTTCAATAAAATCCTGTGTGCACAGTTTTTACAATGATGTCCACATGAAGTGAAAGGGATCTATTTGCTACTTTTCTTGCACACAGCAGAGTTGGTCCTCCACATATAACTTATCCGTGCAGTAAAACACACACACACATATATATACACAACTATGAATTGAACACTGTGGTGAGACGCCTTTACAGTGCCCGGAGAACAACAGGGATTTAGGTGCCTTTCATGACTTGGGAATCAAATCAAGGACCTTCCGGGTGCAAGGCGCACACTCACTATACCGTTCGAAGATCACGGAAACCCAGTATGGTTTTCCACCCTTGATCCTTATGCACAGAGATTCTTTCAAATTTTCTGAATCTTTTGATGATATTATGCACTGTAGATGTATGTTCTTTCTGATATCACTCCACTATTTGTTGGGGCAGTATTAGGGAGACTGGTGATCCTCTTCCGATCTTTACTTCTGAGAGCCACTGCCATTTCAAGGTGACCTTTTTATACCCAGTTATGTTAATGACCTATTGCCAACTGGTCCTCCAGCTGTTCCTATTTTGTACCTTTAACTTTTCCATTCTCTTATTGCCCCTTGCCAACTTTTCTAAGAAGTGTTGCTGTCATGAAATTTCAAATGAACCAGTATTTGGCATTACATTTCAAAATGTCTCACTTTCGACATTTGATATGTTGTCTATGTTCTTTCGTGACTGGAAACTGGAAATAAAGCACAGGCAAAACAATTTGATCCTACAACACAAACAACGGTCCAAAAAGACAGAATAAAAGTAAGAAAATAAGAAAAAAATATCCAAATAAAAAACTGCAACACGCCAGCGCACATTCTCCAGAACCGGAAGTCAGCAATAAGAGCAGAGTCGATCAGCAACCTGTGCCACATTTTCCGATATCAGGGAGCACCAGGTTGGTAAACAGTCAATACCCGCTCGGGAGCAAAACAGAACTGGCGAAAAAGTCATAGCCTAAAACAATCATGTCCAGAGCCGATAAGTCTACCAGTGCGCTTTCCTCTGATCAAAGAGCAAACAAATTTGTACGCCCACATGCTGTGCCATGAGCAGCCATATTCCGAACCACAACTCTGTGATAAATGTAGCTGAAAATTGGAAATGAAGCACGGGTCGTGCACGGGTAGTATAATATAATGCAATTTAACAATGTATTGCATTTAATTATAGTTATGAACGGTCACTCAAAACAGTAGGTCAAAAGATTTCTCAGTATACAGTGGTCTAATAAAAACGCTCAGAGATTTAAAACATTACACAGTTGTGTGTAGTTTGAGAGCACATTCTGTAGTAGGTATATTTTTTCTTGTTGTATTGGTATCAAATGAATAATTTCTGGAAGTATACTAGTATACTTGAATTTAGGTCTATAAACAGACATAACTGGTCCATTGTGCAATGGAAGAAAGTGACCAGGTCTGATGAATCATGTTTCTATAACAACATGTAGATGGTCAGACGCACATGGTCCATTTAATTGAAAAAGAAAATGCACCAGGATTTTCTAACCGGCAAGATATCACTGAAAATATTCTCCAGGAATCCCAAGCCATTAACTATATATCCCCAGCATGGACAATCTAATATTTCTGTTGTATTACAAATAAAAACAGTCATCAAAAATATAAAAAACTATGATTTCTTATAATTAAGGAACTCGAATTTCCCCACTAATTCTTTTAGACACTAGAATGATGACAGAACTGCATATTTTGATACATAGCTTGAGGTCCAAAGGGGCTCATCTTTGAGATGCACAATTGAGAGATCAATGGAGAATGAAGGATAAGGACAGAGCATCAATGGCAGAAATGTCTGCATGATTTCTCCAGCCAGGAGGCTTTAGACTCCTCAGGGTCTAATTAAATATGTGGCATTTAACATCAGTCTACACTTACCCTGCTGCCTTTCTCTTGGTGCTTAATGAACTGCAAGCACATCACTTCCAGCAAGACAGTCACTGATGGCTTTGCTAGCACTTATTCTTTTACCTCAATGAATGTGTGTATGGAAATGTTTATCATCCGGACCATTCGGCATATCTGGCAGTCAGAGGAAACTGGAGGTTGAGTTCCATCTGCTGTATTAAGACACATGTACTTGCATTATATGCATGCTGTATATTAATGCTTGCACAGATTAGCTTTCTAAAAAATATTTAATTTTGCTTAGTCTATGCACGTGTATAATGCACAAGGTCACTTCCATTTGTTTTAATAAAGTATATTATTGCATTATGAATATCCAATATCAGCTATTCCGGTCTACCTGTAATCATGCATATACAAGTCAAGTGCTTCACTTAATGGCACAGCAAATATCTCTATGTATGTATGTGTGTGTGTGTGATCTGGCAATTCTGCCTGTTTTTCTGACCCCTCAGACCCCCAATACAGTAAAATGTAAACATCATATTTAATGGAAGTTTAAAAAAAACTTTCTTTACTAAGGTTATGGTTAGCATCAGTTAGCTGCATTAATAATTATGTAAGTGAAAGGTCCTCACAACTATAAGGACAAGTCTGTGTTTGAGTATATTAGACACTGAACTACTCACCAACTGAAATACTGATCTCCTGATAATTATAGTCAATAATGTTTACAGAGACATTTGTAATATATTGGGGCGAAAAAATAATTAGTCAGCCACTGATTATGCAGGTTCTCCATCTTGGAAATATGAGAGTGGTGTGTACTTCTCACTATAGGTACACCAACTGTGAGAGACAAAATGAAAAAAATCCAAGAAATCACATTGTAGGATTTTTAAAGAGTTTATTTGTAAATTATGGCAGAAAATAAGTGTTTGGTCACCCACACGCAGAATTTCTTGGCTCTCACAGACCTGTAACTTCTTTAAGAAGCTTTTCTGTCATCCATTGGTTACCTGTATTAATAGAACCTTGTTATATGTATAAAAGACAGCTGTCCACAGCCTCAAACAGTCAGACTCCAAACTCAACCATGGCCAAACCCAAAGAGATGGAACGTGGCTGGGTCTTCTGGCATAACAATGATCCCAAACACGCCGCATGATCAACGAAGGAGTGGCTCCGTAAAAAGCATTTCAAGGTCCTAGAGTGTCTTAGCCAGTCTCCAAACCGCAACCAAATAGAAAATTTGTGGAAGGAGTTGAAAGCGTTGCCCAGCGACAGCCTTAAAACATCACTGTCTAGAGGAGCTCTGAAAAGAGGAATAGACCAAATGGACCAGCAACAGTGTGTGAAATCCTGGTGAAAACTGGAAACCTTTGACCTCTGTAACTGGCAACAAAATTTGTAACAAATTATTCAAGTTGAAATTTTATTATTGACCAAATACTTGTTTCCCCCCAAAATTTACAAATAAATTAAAAATTAAAAATCCTTCAATGTAATTTCCTGGATTTTTTTTCCTCATTTTGTCTCTCGTAGTTGAAGTGTACCTAAGTGGCTGACTAAATACTTTTTGGCACCACTGTACAGCAGTGCATAAAGTTTAGAATTTCCAATATTTCTGCATAAATATTAGCTAAAACTTTACAAGATTTGACACATTTATTAACACCCAACAGGATACAGTAGGCAAAGTTTATTATCCTAAAATAAAAACAGAAATTCAGACTGTGGGTGAAAGTAGTTCAACAGAAATTATAGGGAAAATATACACTATATTTCCAAAAGTATTCACTCACCTGCCTTGACTCACATATGAGCTAATTGGGTTCTATATGACGTCAGTACACCCTTTGCAGCTAGAAAAGCTCCAACTTTTTTGGGAAGGCTGTCCACACGGTTTAGAGTGTGTTTATGAAAATGTGTAACCTTTATTTTAGAAGTGCATTTGTGAGGTCACACACTGGTGTTAGACGAGAAGGCCTGGCTCGCAGTCTGCTTTATAATTCATCCCAAAAATGTTCTATAGGGTTAAGGTCAGGACTTTGTGCAGTTCATCCACACCAGACTAATTAATGACCTTGCTTTGTGCACTGGTGCATAGCCATGTTGGAAGAGGAAGGGGCCAGCTTAGGTTCAGCATGGGGAAAAAGCAAGCAAAACGTAAATAGACTGACACACTGCATGACCTGGACTGATCGTTTTGATTCTGTCTGGGGAAACTCAGCATCTCTATTCTCAAACAAAGCGTCTTTACTCTACTCAAATTTTCCAATGACTTAAGGGTAGAGGGTAAACACTGCAGGAAACACTACTGCACTGCAGAATGCTAGGTCTTGACAAAGATTAAATGGCTTTGCTGGACCCGGGGTTCTTTTAGTCTGACTATGAAGAATTGCTATTTCATTTCAGACTTCTTGCTTTAGCTCGATTGTAATTTATCATCACTTTATTAATAAGTAAAGACAATAATATTTTAACTGTAAAGAAGTATAGTATTATAAGAACATGCATTACATTTAAGGAATTTACAAAATCCCATTTTTAAGCCAATAACAAAGAATAAATCTTCACATAACGAAAGCAACCTGCTAAATAACACAATGGTGCAGAAATCTGGGAAGGAAAGCAAATCATGTAAATCTGTTTATGTTGTTCAACGATTGGTCGAATAATCAATTCAGTTAAACTACAAAAGCCTGATACATCCTGCGATCGATCTGATTCATTGTAATGGCTCATTTTAGAGCACTATGAATCACTCACACTTGACATGTAATGAAGAAGAATCTAAGAAAATATCATTGAAATGATACGAACTACAATACAAGCAAGTCGCCGACTACCAAGAAACCAAACAATGCCCGACTGCACTTGAAGATGTAAAAAAATAATGATTATGTGAAGGGTCAGTATATATCACAACTTTCAAAAATTCCAACTAAGCACAAAAAATAATACTAGTAAGTGAGCATTCAATTTTGTCTTGTGAATTATGTAGGAGGTGGAATTTTATTAGCTCGGATTGGTCTTTATACGTTTCTGTAATCAGTTTCTGATTCAGAAATGGAACCAGACTTTAGATTATTTGATGTAAGGTGTGCCAGAAACTCTTCAGAACCAATTCTTTCTTGTTCTGATTCAGAGGTGATCGTTCCATCTTTTTGTCTTTTTCTCTAAATGTCATTTTACTCAAGTTGACCAACACAAACTTTGAAAAAGTAAATGTATGTGCCTACAATATGCCTAGCTACCAAAACCACAACAATGACCCAATAAGGCATGTATAAAGTTTAAAATCGGCCAGGAGCTTAAACTGTTCATATTACAATACGAAAATTGCAATAGGGATTTCCAAGGCTACAAACCATATTCCAACATATACTGGATATTTTACATTTCCATAAGGCACGATGACGAGACTGGAAAATTCACCATTCCAGCCAATGTCCATTATTGTATTTCATTCTCTTATTTACATTTCCTTTACCCGCACTATAGTTATATGGATTAAACACTATGAGCCTGAGAGTAAAAGGCACAGTTACTTTAATTTTACACCTACTGGACCTTGGTGTAAAGCTGAAGACAGGGGTTGATTACAATATTGCTTACAATATTACAGTAGGGTTTGTTTAGCATACAAACCATATTTACATATTATATTAAGCAAAATCGAAATGACCAGGCAGGCAAATTCATCATTCTTGCCAACATCCATCACTGAAATTCCATGTCCATATCCATGTCCTCTGAATAAAACAAATGATTTTAATGATAAATATAATTTAAAAGTGAGGATGTGCAAAAAGAAATAAAACAGTGAACACGCCACCAAGCTCTTTAGTATTACAGATGTGCCTAAAGCGTTTTGCAATAAGAAAACAGACAGAACTGTATTTTATGCATTTCTCAAGCTTAGGGGCTCAGGGACACATCTTTGGAAAGTGCAACCAAGATCAATGAGGATGAAAGAGAAGGCAGAATCAATGGCAGAATGTACTCCTGATTTCTCAGGATTCTGGAGAATCCTCTGGGTCTAATTAGAGTGGTGGCATTTAATGCCAGCCTGCATTCACCCTGCTGTTGTCTTTGCCTGGCCACGATACTACACATGACACATTCTCCTTCAGTCACATGCTTATTTACTCACTAAGAATGTCTTTTAGGGTTAATCTGATTTAACAATATAAAGGTCAACAAATTCTATTACACTTTAGCATAATAAAAACACCCAATCACAGCTATTCGATACATACAGACTCAAAACAAAATGAACTGGACCAAACAACACACACACACACACCCATGACTCCCATCAGTTTGTTAATTTCTAAATGCCAGTGTTGCTAAATGTATGAATAACCTCACTATTGTTTTGCACAAGACAAATTCACAGAAATCTTTATTTACAGGTCAGCACCTCTATATTTCTAATATTTCCCCCCTGGTTGTAGTGTATTGTTGTGCACTGTTCTGTTCTTAATCTGTGTTTACAGAAACTCTAGGACAAAGTGACACCTGCCATATTTCATCACGTTATCCTCCGTGCCAAATCGTCTTTTAAGTGTTGCGAGAAGGAATGGCATCATTACAAAGGGGTAAATGCGTTACTGTGCCAACATTGTTTTAAAACTATAAAAGATATACATATTAACAAACGAAATAAAATTGACCAGACAGAACATGGAACACCTAAAATAATTATGGCATTTTAATCGCCAATTCCAGTCTCCAGGGGTGTTAAAAAATACTTTGAACTCATCATCATGTATCAGCATAATCCCAGATCTCTTTGCTATAAATACCAAACCTCTTTCAGCATGTTTGGCAGTATCTCCCACCTCACTCAAACAAGAAGCTACTTTTATTAAATGTTCTTAATAATTAGTAACATCCACCGTTTCCCCCTAAGCTCCTTTAGAACCTCTTTGTTGGAACATTCCTGAGCTCTTTTTGACTCACTTGATCCTCAGTTGACTTTGATGCTCTGCCTTTGTTCTTTCAATATTTAATTGCTCCACCTGGCAGCTTGATCCTGCACCAACCTCCCTCATCAACCATACTCTTATAATCTCATGCCTGACCAAATCTGTTGAATTGTAGCTTTTCTTACTCTGTTCTTTAGAGTTACTGTAGTGACACCAATGCCAAAAGTACCCTTGATCTTTCTGACCTTTTTTACTTCTTAGCCTGTTAACACCGAGAAATTCAGCTAAAGAAGCACATCACTGAGCAACAGTGTTCATCGCACCGAAACAAGCGCCCTTAATGATCTCCTCAGTCCTGAAACCTATGACCTCTTCTTCTGTTAAACCATAGTGCAGCGTTTGTTAGAGTGAATCAAAAAGTTTTTCTCTCATAGTTACAGTGGAATTTGCCGCCACACTCTCTCTCATATGTTTTCCTGGAAAGAACCACATTTTCCCATACAACCAATAAGCAGGTAGGGTTTTTGCAGTTATATGAATACACCTTAATAAAATGGGAATAGTTTGTGCAATTAACTTCCTGTTTGTGGCACATTAGTATATGGGAGAGGAAAAACTTTTCAAGATGGGCGGTGACCATAATGGCCATTTTAAAGTCGGCCATTATGAATCAAAATGTAGCTTTTTTCAATGGGAAGGTCATGTGACACATCAAACATATTGAGAATTTTACAAGAAAAACAATGCTTGGGTTTAACGTAACTTTTTTCTTTCATGCGTTATTTACAAGATTCTCTTTGTTTACAGCCATTGACCTTTGACAGAGTTTAACACGTGAGGAGCAGGTAGAACTTGTGTTGATGTCTGGTGAACGCAGTACCTGGGTCATTGCAGCAGATTTTAATGCAAGACAACCTACAAGACCACACATCTCCCATGCTACAGTTAGCAAAGTGCTTGCCAAGTTTCGTGAAACTGGTTCAGGATTGGATTAACCAAAACTGTCATTAATGCAGAAACATAAGTGGATGTCCTAGCCAACCTCCCATACTAAAATGACAGGTGTTTCAGATTCATTGTCTAACCACTGTGTGTGTGTGTGTGTGTATATATATATATATATATATATATATATATAAAACCCTGAGCATATTTGATATTTTTTCATAAGACAGAATAATTTTCCTGTTTCATGTAAGTCTTACACTCAAGTCAGTATTGCTAAATTTTGCATATCATAGATTTCCACTCATTCATTCATTACTTTTTTAATACCCCATTCATCCAATTTAGAGTCACGAGGATGTGGTTGCCCAGAGAGAAGCTTGGGGCGCAAGGCAGACACAACTCTAGACAGGGCACCACACCATTGTAAGGCACATACACACAAACACGTACATACACTAAAAGCCTTTTAGAGTAACCAATTAACCTAACGCTCATCTTTAGACTGTCGGAGAAAACCTAGGCAGACACAAGGAACTCAAGAAAAACTTATTGCTTTGAGGCACATATTTGCTGATTAGAAAGCTTTTACACCCAAAAATACAATCTCTGTGTAGCTACAGTATATCAGAGTTTCACAGTTATCTCAGAATGCTGCAAGACTGTTTGACAGTAAGTCTCTAAAGTTTTACTTTCAGCCACAGTACGAGCTGAAGAAAGCTTTGGCTCATTTTTCATAGAATTTCTAGACGACTATAAAAAGACTTGTTCAAGACTTGTTCAAAAACACCGTTCAAGGCTTTCTGCCAATGATATTCTATATATATTATTTACTTTGATCTATAGTCTGTGATTAGATGAAAACGGTACCCAAATGTTCCCCGCTCTAGCCAAAGACATTATAACGTTTCACCCATAAAATACACATTGCAACATTGAAACATTCACAAGAAAAATATCAAACACTTTGAAGTACTTTCTGAAGACTGTAATGGAACAGGGAACATTAAAAAAAAAATAAAAAAAACTGCATGAAGTACATCAGTGGGTTGAAAGGCAGAAGAACAGGTGACGTTTCCCACCATGGTTATTATATTTAGTCGGTGTGAACAATTTTATATCCTGTCACATTCTGTTAACTGCTAATTTTCCCTTCTATTTCTGACATGCACACACACTGATTACAAAAAAACTACATAGACCTGTCGAACTCAACTTTTTTTTGTACCAGCTACAAGAAAATGAAGAGATTTGGAATCTGAAGACAGATAATTGGAATCTGAAGACAGATAATTGGAATCTGGAGGTCTGCTGACAGTGTTTCAGTAACAGCTACACTAGTGGGTTTTTCTTTTAACATGGTATCATGGGTGTAGCAAGAATTACCATAAACAATAAACCATAAACAAACACAAAGTCAAAGGACACACAGCTGCTAATCTGGTGTGGTTGAATTGAGAGATAGCACTGAAATAGCGAGGTGAACTGTTGAAGCTGCTGTAGCAGGGATTGGTCGACTTATGAATGCAGGATGTTCACCACATTGTGGAGTTTGTTTAAATTCTGTCTGCTGTAATTATTCAAAATTAATTAGACAGGCGTTCCTGATCCAGTAATCATTTGTTGTATAGCTATATTGATTTCTCGAACTTTGAGTTCCCATGTGTCACACAGTTGCAATGATTTTTCACAGGATTAATAAACAGGATTAAATAAATTAGCATGGTTTAGTTTTTCAGGATTGACTATTTCTTTTACATAAATCACAAAAAATGCCTTTACATAATCATACAAAAGAGGACAAATATAACGTGAGGTCAGTGGTAGATCAGTTAATATTTTTAGACTTGGCAGGAATAGTGTGTAATTAAGTAACATGGCCTAAATGTACAGTGACCACTTCTTTATACAAGTCTGTTTCTTGTGCACATCCACAAGCTCCATTAATGTCCTCCACAAGTCATTTCTCCTTTGGAAAGAGAGCAGAAAAAAATTTAAGATGCTACCTTTCGAATTATTTATTTCTTCCTACTTGTGGTAAGTAAGAGGGATCAGATTTTATAAGCTTTACTACAGGTGAAATGACAGAACATTACAGTTCCTGTTCCCAGTATCGGCCACACAGTAGGTATTTTTACATACAGCCCGATAATCCGATAGTAATCCGACTAATAGCAAAATGGGAATAGAATACGTCTATACATACACCTCAATCGGAATAGAGTAGTCTGATTACATCCTATTTCTTATTGAACAAGCTGGGCAATCCTTCAAATAATCAGATATATAGAAGAAAACAGCTGTGTTAAAAATGTTATAAGAATACATTACCAAACATATAGTGTATATAGATTCTGTACATGTGTAATACTGAAATTTTTGCTTCCACCCAGTGTCTGTAAATGCATCATCAGAATGACACTTTTCCACCAGTCTTTACTGTGAACTTTCATCTAGGTGTATCTAGTCATCAGCAGTGGGATTGATACCCAGTGCTTTATTATGATCATTATTATGATTATTAATTTTAGTATTAGTAATAGTGATAGTGAAGCGGTAGTCCTGAAATACTCCAGTCACAATTACGTCATAGAAGTGACATATTAGTCTTAAAATATCATTCTTCCACCTAATTTTTCTAGGCATATCTACTCCTACAGATTTTGAGATAGAAAACTAGACATTTGCGGTCTCATATCTATGTACATTATAACAACCACTCCAAAGCACAGCATGCAGTCCGGCCCATTGCACATTTTCTTCCAGAGAAGCTGAGCATCGCTGGAAGTGACATGATAGGAGAATTTGCCCAATTATCTTTCTAGCACTATGTGTAGATATGTGCAATGTATATTAGACTATAACTAGAATATGAGTATAACTTATATTACAGGATGACGTCAAAAGGGTAGGATTTAAACACAACCTAAAAGACAGCATTAGCCATAGGAATGCAAACAGGTAGAGTTTTAACACTATATAAATACCTAGCAGTTTAGTTCTCAACACTCGAGTCAACGGCACTATATCAAATTGAGTTATTGGCAATACCTAATCTGTGCAATCATGGTCATACGTAAAACAATGAATAAAATCAGTGACTGGTGGAAAAAAAGGTTAGATTAACAAGACGATGTGAGTGCCACGAGTCTATAGCCTTGCATTTCATTAAGTGACTCATTACACTGGGATATGAAAGCCTTTAAAAGGGAAAACAGAGGATCCATGTGGCTTTTGTGCCGCACTACACAAAGCTCCTTTTTACAGCAATGATCAAGACAGTGGTGCTTCTGTAACAGCAATAATCGAGCAACAGATGTAAAATTAGACTTATTATAAAGTCACATTCCAGTGAGGATGCATCAAAGGAGAGACAATGCAGCAGAAACACAAGCACACATCTTAGATATTTATAGTGTATAACCTCAGATGGCACTGAAAGAGAGGGCCATGAATAATACAGGGCTTTAAAAAGGTTTTAGACACCAACCTGTATGTAATTTTTGCCAAGGGACTCTGAAAGCAGAGACAATGGACTCAAAGCCATTTTCACTTTTTATCAAAGATCAAGCAACTAGAGACACCATCCTGCACCAGTAAATGTGGGAGGAACAGAGTGTAAATGGGAATAGAGACACAGCACACATGAGAAGAGTTTTCATCCCACTTGTTAAACGGGTCTTTTCTTGCCATTAATGGAATTGGGTAGGATACCAAAATAATATGCCTGTTAAAAATGACTGACTGAAAAATATACAATTTGGCAAAGCACTCAGGCTCTGCTGATATATCTATGGAATTATCAAAGGTTCCAAGCACATTGGGGCAGATGCAGGTCTCTCCAACAATTAAGAAATGTGAGGCTATTTCTTATAAATTCACATGTATGATAGTAACATCCAACAATTAAACTGAGGGAAAATGTAAAATTTATACTTAAGTGTTGCAGGACAGTCATGTACATGAAGTACTTATTATTATGGAACGACTCATTTTGTAGTAAATTTAGTAATAATGTAATAAAGGTATTAATTTTTAAACAATAAAAAAAACATTTAGTGCATTATTATGATCATTATTATTAAGTGACATTAGTCTTAAAATATTTTGGGCATATCTACTCCTTCAGATATATAGATTCTACATATAT
>JAOUQV010036437.1:2545-16052 GCA_028565295.1 Aspidoras spilotus
AAACCAATAACTGGTATAAAATGTGAACATAAAAGACTGCCGAAACCCGGGATCGAACCAGGGACCTTTAGATCTTCAGTCTAACGCTCTCCCAACTGAGCTATTTCGGCTTCAACGTTCTATTTGAACTACAACTTTATATGTATTTAGTCATGTTAAACCTTGTTGGCATTGGTGTTGATACCACGTGGACTGATAATATTTCAACTAATTCGTATGTTCCTGGGTCACACAACAGTCTACAATTTTCAGAAACTAATGTAACGTAGAGAACAGATTACAAGGATTACACAGAAACATTGAGCCTCGTAGTTTATGGACTGCAACAGCAGAACACCAGTGTGGATTATATTTCTTTAAGCCAATAACTGTCATAGGCTCCTAAACTCTGAGGAATAGTAATCAAAAATCGCATGGTATGTTTACAGTCTTTACCAGTTGTGGTGAGTATGTGTCTTTGTTTATTATAAACTGCACCCGAAATGGCGTACTGCAATTCTAGTTAGTATCTAAATAGTATATGGCACGATATATTATGTCTGAATACCTAGTAAACTTCAAGTAGTATGTGACAAGTTCCTGGATATTGTACTTGGTTGGAAGATATTTATGCAGGTGAGACAGATAGATATACTCGCTCCAGACTAGTATAAGGTATTAAAGTCATTCGTTTTAATGATGAATGTATTTTAATAGAGAATATAGTGTTTAATGATGAGCATAATTTGACTGAAAATGTATATTTGCAAGACATTAAGATTTTATTTGTAGAAAATGCTGAAAAATCGTTTCAGTAACCGCATATAACCACACTTCTCTCATTCACCTCATTTAGTGGCAGATTTACTTTCGAACACAATGGCAGACTGAATATCCTGAAAGAATACACAGACATAAGGGAAATAAATGCTCTTTAAAATGCTTTATTTTCCATTTCCGAAATTACTCAAGACCATTATTTTCTAGCATGGTGGAAGATTTAGACACCGCCTCGTTTCTTCTGTTTCTTCCGCGGGCGGGCAGAAGATTTTCGGCTTTCCTGTGAAAATCTCCCTGCGCTGCTCGCTATGTGAAAAAAACAGAAAACAAACTAGCTTTAAAATTAAAAACAATAAGACCAAATTTAAAATAAAACCATGTTCACACAAAAAACAACAACATCAAGTTTTAAAACTGTTTTTTACACAAATTCACATGTTAAGATTAAAATAGTACAATAGTACATCAGTAAATAAGAACATTAGCAGTTGAACATGAACATGAGCAGTTCCAAATATATATATATGTAGACGAAATAGCAGTAAAATAATCATAATAATAACAACAACAATAATAATATATAATCATAGTAATTATAATAATGAAGACTACTACTACTACTACTACTACTAATAATAATAACAATAATAACAATACATAATCATAATAATGATAATAATGAAGACTACTACTACTACTACTACTACTAATAATAATAACAACAATAATAATAATACATAATCATAATAATTATAATAATGAAGACTACTACTACTACTACTACTACTACTACTACTACTACTAATAATAATAATAATAATAATAACAATAAGAATAATACATAATCATAATAATCATAATAATTATAATAATGAAGACAACAACTACTACTACTACTACTACTACTACTACTACTACTACTAAAAAATATATAATAATAATAATAATAATAACAACAATAATAATATATAATCATGATAATTATAATATTGAAGACAACTACTACTACTACTACTAATAATAATAATAATAATAATAATAATAACAATAATAATAATACATAATCATAATAATGAAGACAACTATTACTACTACTACTAAAAAAAAATGATGATAATAATAATAATATGAATAATAATAATAATTATTATTATTATTATTCTTAATATTATGAAATATCGAAGTTAATTTGCTTTACCTGTAATTGGAGATGTCCGGTATACACACCCGCTTTCTTGTCTGTGTTGAATGTTCTCCACAGTCTGGCTTACAGTAACTCCATTCAGACCATTCTGACCATAGGGCTCCTGGTATTTGCAGATCAGGGCCAGCTAGTTAATGAACAAAAGTAAAAGAAGTAAGTAATCTATATCTATTACATACTACTAATAATAATAATTATAAGAATACAATAGACTAAAATTGAATGATACAGGATGCATGTATGGTGGCGCAGTGTGTAATGTCAGGCCCAATCCCAGGGTGGGATGAAATACAAGAAATATCTGTATGGAGTTTGCATTTCCCTCACCGGGTCAACGCAGGTTTCCTCCTGGTGCTTCGGTTTCCTTTCACATTCCGAAGACAGACATGCTAAGTTAATTGGTGTCGCTAAAGTGGTAGTGTGTGAATGTGTGTGCACTATACGATGGAGTGGCGCCCTGTCTAGTGTTTTTATTTTCCTTGCACCCAGAGATGTAGGGTGAAAGCTAGCTGACCTGTGACTCCGTGTGATTTTAGAGGAGAAAAATGAATAAATGAACGAATGTTTACATAAATATAATATATTTGTCCTTGCAGGTACTGTGACCTGTTTTGTAACCTTATTGAAGCTCATCACAAACACATATTATAAGGAAGTAAGTTATAGGATACACATTAAAGAATATATAGTATTTATACACAATTGTTGTATTGTATTGTATTGTAACTGATAACTGTACAAGTTGGCTAGATTCTCACCTATACAGCCTTGAATGTCATAGCAGTGGTCGAACTGTACGTTTTCTCCATCACAGTAAGCTCCACCATAGTCCCGTCCTATACAGTCTCTCAGTCTCCTTCGTCTTCCCAATCTATTCCTGCATGTAATTGACCTTTCATTTGGTGCATCACAGTTAGACCATTCAGACCACTCATTCCAGTGACCATCCGCTGAAAGAAAGAAACATTTATTAATTTACACTATTCACCCAAAATCATGCATGTGACTTTTTTATACTGTGTATGTATATAAGATATAAAAATATAAACAGTGTTTCAAATTACTGTGATTTACCTGGGCAGTTTGTTTGAATAATGCAGATAGATGTTCTGCTATTAGATCCAGTGCAGCTCTTGCCTCCATATTTAGGTTCAGGACTATCACAGCTACGATGTTGTGCATGTATTCCCACTCCACAAGTTACGGAGCAATCAGACGATGCTGACCAAGGGCCCCAGTTTCCATTCACTGTTGAGAAACATTTACTATGCTGTTGTAACGAATCTTTCATGTGTTGAAGTAAAAGATGTATAGCTTTAACCATGTCTTACCTGCACAAAAAGGCAGACCAGTGCAGTGTTGAGTGTCGACATTTGAACCTGGACATTTGTTGCCACGTGGTACAAGAGACGGCGGAGGATTTGAACATGATCTGTGTCTCTGCTGTTGAGGTATAAAAAATCCCTCTACTTCACATGTCCCTCCACACTCACCCCAGTTACCCCATGCAGCCCAGCCTCCATGAACTAGGAATGAAATACATTAGGATATAAATAATAATCTGTGTAATGTCACAGTGCTCTACTACTGAATTGTGGTTAAAAAAATCTAAACAAACTCCTTCAAATAATCAAACTGAATATTTAAAGGAGCTGATCAATTTAATTCTAGTACCAACTGCCAGATCACATTATTAATTAACTCATACTAATTCAGTATAATTTCTGATGAAAATAATACTCAACAAACAAATGTAAAACATAATAGCAGCAGGCTATTACCGGCATTTGTATATGTGAAAGCCAAGATGGTAAACTCTTCATACATTTCTGAACTTTTTGGTACAGATGCATGTTATGACAGTGCTAATTATGAACATTTGCAAGTGGGCAGTCGTAGGCTTGTGGTTAAGGAACCAGATTTGCAACTGGAAGGTCCCAGGTTCGCTTCCAAGTAGTGACAAGTCATGGCTGAAGTGCCCTTGGGAAAGTCACCTAACCCCCAGTTGCTCCCTGGGCGCTGTGATGGCTGCTCACTGCTCCCGGTACGTGTGCTCACTTCACCAGTGTGTGTGTGTATATGTGTGTTTCACTGCACGGATGGGTTAAATGCAGAGGACCAATTCTGCTGTGTGTGAACATAGTGGCAAAATGTATCACTTTCACTTGCAAGTATTTTTATGAAAGGCTATGCATGCATCATCTATAGTGTAAAGTAATTCAAAGCATCTATTATTATTAGCTCTAGAAATGTTCTTTGCCCTGTGTACTCTGATATTAGTTATTTAAATGTTATTTAGATATTTAAACATGCTGCAAAATCAGAAATTACATTACAGTAGCACCCTGTAATTTCACCATACAACTAGGGAAGTGTTTCCTCTCTTATAGAACCTGTAAAGTTAATAAACACACAGGAACGTGTTTATTTAATTATTTGATTTCTCAGGTTTATAATGAGTAAACAGTTGTCAGGATTACAAAGGGATTTCTGCAAATAAAACCCTATTGTGTTTACAAATACAAAAAACAAGCATACTATATTTTGATGCATTTCTCACATTTAGTGTCCTCTATACACACACACACAGTCATTTGGTGTAACTGCAGCATGTTTCTTGTAACATGTTATATTGTCTGAATTACAGCCGATGTTGTTATAACACTGCATGTGTTATGAAACGGATCAATGTGATTTATTCATTTACTTATGTGTTTGAAGAGTGAAAAGACATTGGCGTAAGAAATGCTGTCTGACTTTTTAAGGAAGAAATTGAATATCTAAATAACAATCACCTTCACCAAGTTACTGTTATCTATTTAAACTGCTACAGAAGAGAGAGAAATGGCACAAAAATATTAATTAAACCAAGAGAAATGTAAAGAAATGGAAATATAATTGTATAAAATGTGTCATATAAATGTGATAAAAGACAGAAGCAAGTAAAACTTGCATAAACAGGAGGTTATTTTATAAAAATATCTGCAATAAAAAGTAAGTGTGAATATTTCATTTGATATAATATCTTCACCTTCCTAAAATAATGGCCTAAGTTATTTAGGTTTTTCATTTAAATATTATTTATGTCGATTACAATTCACTCTTGACATAGGCCATTTCATTACAGGGGTAGAATCACATGATCTGTTAAACTAAGGACATGGGCGATTTTACCAGAGGTGGACTGCACGGTGAGGAGGTGATTTAGGCAAAAAAATATCATTTTGTTTAAAAATGATTTTGTCACGTCAGCGGCCACTAGAGGCCGTCCTAGAGCAAGTAAATCCACAGCCTAGTAAGTTCTGTGTTGTTCTGTAATTGAATTTAAAAAGTAATTAAATTAAATTAAGTAAGAAGTGCAGTTTTAAACTATTTAAGCTACTGTTCAACACGAATTCTTTAACTTGCTGTAACCATGATCATAACTTTACATTGCTTTACATTGAGCTTTCATGTTGGACTTTGTTCATGTTTATTTTATTGTTCTTCTGAAGGTTCAAGAAATCATTGTTATATGCCTTTTATGGTCTGTCTTCATAATGACTGATAATACTTTTATCTATCTGCTTTAAGTTACCTCATGCATAGTTTAGTATTTTGTGTTGCTTAAGTTTCATGCTTATGTTGTGCTTAAGGACTACTTTTGAACTGTTTTTTGAAACGAATCTATCTGTGTTTTTTCACCTGTTTTAAAGAACACCAGTTGCTAGAATTTTAGGAAACACCCATGACTAGGTTCACGTTGTGTTTATGTTTTGTGTTTGTGTGTGGCCATTTTGTTTGTCTTTGTTTCCTCACTCTATGCATTCATGTTGTGTTCTATGTGCACTCCATAAATTCTGGTCATTACCAATACAGTATATTTAAACCTATGATTATTAATATTTACATTTTTTTGTCCACTACAGGTATATCTACTTATGTAGAAGTCATTGGCTAATTAAAATATGTCTACTGTATAACTGATGATAGGAGCTACAATATTCTGCAGACCTTTCACAACCACAATTATGCTCTCATTTTTCTTGTGTCTATATTAATGCCTCCATAAAGGCATTTTTATTTTCATCAGGCCACTGTGATTTAGTTTATCAGCATAATGTAAAAGAATTAAGTCGAAACACTTTACAATGTGCAATTTTACTTGTACAAGTACATGTGCTCAGAATCAAACCGATACCAGTTACTCTATTGGTGCATCCTTAAAAACAAATGCAAACTAAAACAAATACGAATAAAAATAATTGTGTTTTTGTTATTAAATAAATCATTGCAATCACTTTCAATCTGTTGTGGTATAAGAAAAATATAGATCTGCAGTATTTACTGCTATTAGCAAAGAATCAACTCAGTCATTGATTACGTTCCTATAACAGAATATTGTTATATTTATATGAAGAAAGAAAAAGTTATCATACTTGGGCAGACAATCCCTGTGTCACAATTTTCAACCTCCTCTCTGTCGCCTTCACAAGCACCACCACACATAGGAGGAGGGTCAGAACAGGTCCTCGTCCTGATTCTCGTTCCACTTTGACATGTAACTGAGCAGGGTTGCCAAACACTCCACTTAGACCATTCTCCATTTTCTAAAATAAATGAAAATAAAAATAAGGTATTAAAACCTTCAACACTTTGTTGTGAGAAAAAAAGTATGTGCATTTTGGACACCTGCCCATCACATATGTTTGTGGCTCAAAGTCAAATCAAATTTGTAATGAGATAATCAATAAGTATATATGTCATGTCCAGCTTATTAGAAAGTGCAGTTTTCTACTGCATCCTTTTAATATATTTTTATACCTGGACAGCAACTGAGGTCTTCACATGGTTTAGTTTGTTTATTTCCTACAAGGTTAGGGTCCTTGCACTTCCCTAATCCATAGCAGTAACGCTGTCTCTGCTTCACTCCTTCAGTACAAGTCACTGAGCATGAACTCCAGCGAGACCATGTGGTCCATGAAGCAAGCCTGTGAGCCATTTCAATCACAAGGTCATACTCATACACAAGTTTCACATCACATACACAATGTCATATATATATATATTGCACAAGTCAATGACAATTTAGCATTTCCAATGTACCTAGCGTGCATGTCTTTTGACTGTGGGAGAAAATCTGGAGTAAACCCTATGCAAACATGAGGAGAACATGAAAACTCCACACAGAAATTTCCTGGATATTCTTGCTGTGAGGCCACAGCACTATGTGTCTGTAAATTTGTATTGTGTATTATATGACAGATAATTTATTTACTGGCTATCTGGTAACAATGATGAATTATACAATTAATTACAGTTTAAGAGTAACGTTACGGTCGTGTCACCTCTCAAGCTCTGTTTGTGCATACAAAATCAATCCAGTTACCATTATACCATTTAACAGTTGTGCTGTAAGTATTTATGGATTTGTTTGGTCTGTTTTAGAGTAATGGCCACACATTTGGTATGTTAATTTAATTGAGTAAGCAGACACTTAGCTTTGTTTACTACCTACTTTTCTGGAACACATTGCACAGTGTGTTTATAGAATTTGAACTTAAAGAAAATAAATTTTTAAACTATTTGCTTCTCTAAAACTGTGCAATGACACTAGTGTAGATTTATAGAGCTGCCTTCAATAGAGACAAACCTTGATGTCATTTTTGAAGGTGAGTAATCTGTGAATGCAGCACAACAGCATCTAATGTACAACAATCTAGCATCAGGTTCACTTTGAAAAAAAATTATTTAAGCCTTCACCCAATGGATTGAATATCTAGCACTTTGTTATTTTTATCAGCACAAGCAACAACTGGTCTTTTATTCAACATTTTACGAGTTTGTTAAAGAAGCACTTATATGCATTTGGTGTCACAGAGCATCTAGAACCTGTAATAAATGCATACAACAAAGGTGCAAACCAAGAAAACACGGCTGAATTCAAGTTGAATTCAATGCTTATTATATTAAATATTATATGGATATTTTTAATAATTTAGCGGCATGGGGGTGCAATGGGTAGTGTGTAGGCTTATTTCACAGTGGTAATTCTTATTTCCTTTACCAGTTTGTAATGCGATTTGCATTTTTTCAGGTCAAAGCACACATTTTACAATATTGTGTTACAATAATGTAGCCTTGATAAATTAAAACATTTATTAATCATAACAGAGTAAATGCTTTTTATTAGCATGGTTTGTAGAAGCAGTAAGTCATTTGCTGAGTCTGAGGTATGTTAAGAATTACAGAATAGCAAATGCATCTAAATTGAATAGTAACTTACCTACAAGATTTGCAAACACCGTCCTTCTCATATCCATATAGAGGGTTCATACAACAATCGTCAAGTGACACTTGCCCCAAAAGATCACCACACGTTCCATCCACTATGTTAAACATGGCATAACATTCCACTATCTCGGAGACTGAAAAAAAGAAAAATCCAGCTTGCAGTTTTAGATTTGTCAATGTAAGACAACCAGCATTTTAGATGACACTTCTCGGGTATATTCTAGTATAATAAATCGCATACAAACCTGTTGGCTGTATATTAAGCACTAGCACAAATAGGAATATAATATGCATTATTGTCCTCATTGTTAATTTCCTACAGAGAGATTTTCAAAATGTATTTTTAAACCTTGAGTATACGCAAAAAGAAACTCCCATGAAAAGGACAGATATATTCCAAACAGACAAAAAAAAAAGACTCCAGATATAGATCTGTCTATGGAAACCTATGCTGCTGCCCACTGTATTTGATTACTCTCTGCTTTTTAATTTAAGTCTTCGCTTCGAGGCTGGTCTCACAGTGCAACTTTCTCAGCAACCAATCAGAAGGTTCAAAAAATATTCTACTGCAGAACTATTATTTACCTTATTTGGAACTCCTTCTTTATCTGCAAGTCATCATATATTTATGATTTTTTTATTGCAGGTTTAACTGAAATGATTCAAATTGTGCAATGCAGTTAATGCTTTTCCCTTTTTCAAAATTTTATTGCTCCTTGTATTGGATTTTTTCAGTTTTGTAGATATAAGAAATCAATGAAGCTGTCAGTTACCTTGCTGGAACTGATGCTCCCTCTTCCCGTAAGGAAAATACGGCCAGTGACCTCACTTACTTTTGTGGTAACAGCATCTGATTGCATCTTGTACTATTGTAATTATATATATTTTTTGTGTGTGCAGATGTTTGTTCTATATGTTTCATAAATCATGCAAAAAATTCAAACCTTGCATTGTGTTTATCATTTTGACAATTAGCTTTGCATAATGTTAAACTGCTGCTTTAAACATTTGCAGGCACTCAGAACTTTAGACCGATCAATAACGTGTCAGCTGAAATGGTTCATGTTTGCTTTGGCTTATGTGCAGCTGTTGATCTGTTTTTGTATGTTGTTTTTACTCTTGTGGGATTAAACTATAAACTGACACATGTGACACTATTTAAATATTTCTAATAAAAGAAAATATTTAGAACAGATTCTACTTAGATAAAAAGATAAATGAATATACCATTAAAAGTTCTATTCATATATTATTTAAACTAAAATTGACACAGACTGTCTAAGACCAACATTTAAAACATCCCTTTTCTAAAAAATAAAGTTTCACAAGCAGGTTTTAATGCCTTCAACTATTCAACCTTTAAACTCTATAAGCAAGTCATCGTTTAAAGTAGAAGTAAAAAAGTGAAGTACACTTGTTAGTAGTTTCGTAAGTCATTTACGTAAACTCAACTGAAATGAAGTGTAGGAATATTTTTCACTCATATTAATAAACTCAAACCAGCTTTAGAAAGACAATGAATCATGAACAAAGCAAGGTACCATAGACTTGGCTTGAATGGAGCGAAAAAGAACTTGAATTGCCTGAACAGATTCCTGAATTAATTCCACTCAGCACCTTTGGTACTGACCTACACCAGTACCTGACGTAATTAGTTAGTATTCTGATTTGGGTACTCGCCACATAGAAAATTTATAGTGGAAAGCCTAGAGGTGACAAAAATATCTTACTTTTAATAAAAGAAAAAATGATTAATTTCAAATAATGAATAACAAAAGAATGCAAAAATTAAACAAGATGGTCCTGGCTTCTATTCCCAAATGGGGCTTCCTGGATCCTTTCTGTTTGGAGTTTTGAGTTGGTTTCCTCTGAGTGCTTCGGTTTCCTCCCATGGTCCAAAGACATGTGTTAGGCTAATTGGTGTCTGTAAATTGTCCTTAATGTATGAGTAAGTGTGTGATTGAGAGTGTGAGTGCCCTACAATAGAGTGGCACACTGTCTAGGGTTGTACTTACCTGCACCATTTGTTATTGACAGGGAACTGGTTTCACTGCGAAAATTACTAGCATTATGCAGGTATAGACTATGAATGAATAAGTGAATCATTTAATAATCACATTCTACATCCAAACACCACAGAGCATAGCACTATTTGAATATGAACACAAATAGTTAAGGTAGATTTGGAAATGTGGTTCAAATATGCAAAATGTCCCTTACTCTTTTAAAAATAGACATTAAAAAAATCATCCAGGTGGAATTTTGATAGGCATTGTGCATTTTAGTTTAAGTAGGACTATGTAGTAGGTCAACTGCAAGCCACACAAGAACATTGGATAAGACAGGATTGGATAGCTAAAAAAATCAATTTTCATTTAAATAATTTTTAAAGCTTTTTTCAGAATATTTTCATGTGACCAACTTAGATGACCTAAATATAGAGTATGCAAATAATTAGATTTAAGACTCGTGTTTACTAGCTCATTGCTCGAGCATGGTGAAGGTATAGTTGTGACATGTTCTTGCATGGCTTCTTCTAGGGTTAATTATTCTTACTGGTTAGGTATTTTTTTACTGATTGTAGTGGAAGAATGATTTTATTTAATTTTACTGTCTCTTGATAGAGAAACACAAGACAACAACATATGTGAGAGGATTTTCACTACAGTTGATAAATAAAACAAACAAACAAACAGAAAACTGATAGAGTATGTGTAAGAGAGAGATGTATCAGAAAAATCTAAGATGAACTGGGTCTGCATACTGGACTTTATTTAATAGGATGCAGACAAAAAATAGTACTATATATTGTTAGGTTTTTAATCCACTAGCAACTTAATCCATTACCTCAACAGTAAATGTGTGGGTGTTTGTGAGATTATATGTGATAAATTTGCTGGAGTGAAGGGTTTAGGACCGTCAGCAGAAATGAAACCAGCAAGCCAAAATTGACATATGCCACTTACTCTGTAAAACAAGAAAGATAGCACTGAAATGGCATTAACAATTTAGTTTTAATACACCTATACACAGTAAAATTCTAAATGTTTTATTTGTACATAATACTTAAATATTAACATTGATTTTAAAATATTTTAAATATTTAAGTTAAAGTTAATCCAAAATTCTCTTTTGCCTGCTTTAAAGTTTGCTCAGTTCAATTTAACTCTATTTTATTTCTATAAAGATTTTTACAATAGAATAACCACAGAACATCTTTACAGAAATAAAATTTAAGATACAATCATGAAGTTTATTTGTTTTACTTTTTATAAACAATATGCACTGCCAACTGTAATGCATGTCTCCAAATTTTATTTTGTTTGGCTTTTGTAATATCTAAGTTTTTTATCCTGGAATAATGTATATTTAATTACAATTAAACACATAAGGTCCTGGGTTTGATGTCCTGGGTCCCCCGAGAAAATGAGTGTTTGAATGTTCCTCCAGTGTCCGTGTCAGTTTCCTCCAGGTTTTCTGGTTTCCTCCCGCAGTCCATAAAATGCAGTAGGCTGATTGGTGTCACTAAACTGCACTTACAGCTGACACGAGATTGTCAGCTTGTCCCTATCCAACAGAGCGCATCTTTGTGGCCTACCATAGCGAATCAATGAGACATACTGTAGCATAATGAGCAAACTAGGCAAGTTAAAAGGAAAAACTACTTGACCTGAGATGAAATAAAGGAGAAACCTTGTAAAGAACCAGACTCTAATCCCAAGAATCTCATCCTCATTTGGGTGATAACCGATGTGTGTAATGGGGACTATGTGTAAGTCACTGTTTGTTTCTCTTAAACACACTGTGTTCTGTATTCATCTGTTGTTTCGAATGCTTTATCCTCCTGCTGACTCTGCCACGAGTATATACTGGTATATAAGGGAAATTTAGGTTTGCTACCCTCCTACCACCATGGTTTATTATCTGTGGAAGATTTGGAGGATTTAATTTTATTAGCCATATTTATATTCCTTACAGAGCTAGAGAAGAAGGATTTTGCAACTCCAGCAGACTGGAACAAATTGTGGAAGAATTTAAACTTAGTATCTTTAAGTGTTTTTAAGACAAGGTTAAAGAGTTATGTTTGGCGGCAAAGTGGCGCAGTGGATAGTGCTGTTCTTGTTCCTTGGCTTACTGATGTTTTACACAGCAACAGGAGAGAACTGAGATCATCTGAGAGAAAGTGGAGGAAATCACTACTCGAGGTTGATCTTACTCATTACCGCAACCTCCTGTCCAAATTCTCTACAGACGTAACCACTGCCAACAGAGAGAAGCTGGATAAATCTTCTGGGGACCCTCGGAAGTGCCACAACATCTTTTCCTCGCTTCTCAAACCACTGGCTCCTTTGCCTCCAAGCTCACTATCTGCTGAAGACTATGCCGTCTTCTATGACAAGAAAACTGCTGACATCTGCCAGAGCTTTAGCTCTAACTTATCTGGTAAACATTATCCCTTATATAATTCTCTTCCTTCATTAAAGCATTTTTCTACTTAAGTGACCCTGTCCTGCAACCCTACAACCTATTCACTAGATCCACTACCTTCCTCAGTGTTTCAGACTATTTCACCCGACCTCAGACTATTTCACCCGGCCATTTATCATCTACATCATCAACTACACTCAATCATCTGGTCATGTGCCTTCCTCATTCACTCATTCACAAGAAACCCACTCTCATTCCTTCTGATGTAAAAAAACTACAGACTGGTATCACTTCTCTCTTATCTAAAGTTTTAGAATGCACTGTATATAATTAACTGTACCTATCTTTCACTGAACAACCTCCAAGATAAACAACAGTTTGGTTCACAGCTGCACACTCTACTAAGAAAGCCCTTCTGGCCATCACTGATAGTTTGCATGCAGCTCGATCAGCCATATTATCTTCCGTCCTTATCCTCCTGGATCTCTCAGCAGCATTCGATATAGTTAACCATGAGACTTTTCTGTCCATCTGTGGGAGACTTGGAATTCTACCTCACTGACAGGTATTGTGGAGAAGATCTATGTCCTGATCCCGCAAACTGACCACTAGTCCTCTTTTGTTTTCACTGTACACTTACTCTCTCGGTAAGGTTATATCCTCACATGGCTTCTCATATCACTGTTATGCTGATGACACCCAATTAATTCTCCCCTTTCCTCCCTCAGACACTCAAGTCTCTGCCAAGATCTCTGCATGTCTCGCTGACATATCAGCATGGATGGCGAATCACCAGTTGAACCTGAAACCTGACAAGACGGAAGTGCTATTCTTTCCAGGTAA
>JAOUQV010037171.1:0-14443 GCA_028565295.1 Aspidoras spilotus
TTCCAAATACCAGTCAGTGTTGGCACAAACCCTTCGGGCCTCTGTTAGAAAGCTGAAGATGAAGAGGAACTTCATCTTTTAGCATGACAATGACCCAAAGCACACATCTAAATCAACAAAAGAATGGCTTCACCGGAATAAGATTAGGGCTTTGGAATGGACCAGCCAGACCTGAATCCCATCGAACATCTATGGGGTGATCTAAAGAGGGCTGTGCACAGGAGATGCCCTCACAATCTGTTGGTTTTGCAAAGAAGATTGGGCAAATGTTGCCACATCCTGATAGGCTCCTACCCGAAAAGACTGAGTGCTGTAATAAAAGCCAAAGGTGCTACGTTTAAGGGTGTGCATATTTATGCAACCAGGTTATTATACATTTTTTATTTTATATTTTTATGCTTTAATGGTTTCAGTTTGTTTTTCAATTGCATTGTACAGGTTATAGGTCAAGAAAGAAATTATCAAAAAATTATGGAATTATTTAAATGATCTCACAACGCAATTGACACCATCTTCTCAACGAGAAATTTCGTATCGGGGGAACCAGCCTGCCCTGACGGAACGTTTGCAGCGGGATACATGAGAGATTCATAAGAAAAATTGGAGAGACATATGTCTTGCCCTCTTTCCGTAGAGGATTTTGAAGATGTATATCTGTTCTGAACCATTCTGCTAATTGGATTAGGCATTGCCCTGATCTATCGAGAAACTGAAAACGGGAATAACTGTCTGAGCCACTTTGATCCTGCTCAACATGATTGACGCAATGGGCAGAGCTTTTAGTACTCAAATTGGAACTTTAAATCATAAGATGGACAACAACATATCCACTAGAACGTCTGGGAGACGATAATGATCACAAAATGGACATACAGACTCTGTATAAAACTAATAATGCTATGGGGATGTAAAATGTTTTTCCCTTTCAACAAACAAGGCTTAATCTAGGTTTTGACTACCCTGGAAACCTACAGCATTTCAAGGCTGCTGCTGCGATAAACAGAGTGTAGATAAATTCTCTTTCCTCTACCTCCCGCCTTTGAGCTCTTTCCCGTCTCCATCCCTCCTTCGCCTACTCCTTACCCCTGGTCGGTGTGTCTTTTATATCGCTTTGTTTGCATACCGTCCAAACCGTTCCAGAGATAATGCCATCGCTCACCTTCTCCACACATCGATGACACATGTGGCTGCTGGAAGGGGTAATTATGTTTAAATGCTGTTTGTGAACTACAGTTCCGCATTTAACACTATTATTCCCTCAAAACTCACCATGAAGCTGGAAGATCTAGGTCTCCATCCATCCATCTGTGACTGGGTCTCCAACTTCCTCACAAACAGACCACAAGCAGTTCGGGTAGGCAAGCACCTCTCACCCACCCTCACCCTCAGTACCGGAGCCCCTCAGGACTGTGTCCTTAGCCCTCTACTGTACTCGCTGTACACCTCAGACTTGAAAGCCACTTTCAGCTCTACCAACATCATAAAGTTTGCTGACAACACAGTTGTGGTGGACCTGATCTCAGGAAA
Source organism: Aspidoras spilotus (assembly GCA_028565295.1). Classification (NCBI taxonomy): domain Eukaryota; kingdom Metazoa; phylum Chordata; class Actinopteri; order Siluriformes; family Callichthyidae; genus Aspidoras; species Aspidoras spilotus. Next base: position 1,528 of record JAOUQV010037171.1, read on the forward strand.
CGACGAGAAGGCCTACCTGGAAGAGATTAGAACTCTTGAGAATTGGTGCCAGGATAATAATCTCTACCTAAATGCCAGTAAAATGAAGGAGCTGATTGTGGACTTTAGCAGGAAACAGCAGAGGAGCTATCAACCTGTCCACATCGGTGGAACGGCAGTGGAAAGGGTAGAAAGCTTTAAATACCTTGGAGTTGCCACATCAACACCATAACAAAGAAGGCTCGTCAGCGCCTATGCCACCTGAGACGACTGAGGGACTTCAGACTGTCCTCCAAGGTACTACGATCCTTCTACTCTTGCACCTTCAAGAGCATCCTCACGGGGAACATCGCAGTCTGGTTCGGGAAAAGCACCAAGCAGGACAGGCAAGCGCTACGACGAGTGAGATGTTCAGCAGAGCGAATCACTAGGATGGATTTTTCTGATCTGCAGTCCTTCTACAGGAAGCAGTGTTGGACCAAGGCCAAAAAGATTGTGAAAGACCTTGGTCATCCCAACAATGGACTGTTTTCTCTGTTGCCCTCTGGGAAACACTTAGGAACCCAGAAGGGTTCTGTATATTCTGGTTTTCTATATTTACATTTTTTTATATTTTATTTTTTTTACTTATTTGTCTCTCATAGATATTTTTTAATATATCTTTTAATAGATTTAATCTTTATTGATAGCTTTGATGTGGGCAAACTGTCAAGCATTTCACTGCAGGTTATACTGTGTATTACAATGTATGTGACAAATAAAATTTGATTTGATTTAAGACTGTATTGGGGTGTGCTTTTAACAACTGCTTTTTTTTTTTTTTTGTAAGTTTCTATGTCCTTGTCATGTTTTGTTGGACTGAAAGGAAGGAAATTTAATTGTGTATGCCTTTGAAAAAGAAATTAAAATAAGTACTAATAGCATTCGCAACAGATTATACTTCCTTAGCAATATGTCAGCATACTGAAACCAAATGAGTATATGTAAGAGCAAAGGCATTATTAATGGTATATTATGGCTATGACTAGAAGGCGGCAGCAGCATAATTGGAGAGAGCCATATCATGGCCTTACGTTAAATTGGAGGATGTGGGAGTCTCCTTCTTTTGCTGATGTTGCAAAGTTTTGGAAGATGTGCCATGTTTACGTGATTTAGACACATCTTTAAACATGCTTTAAACATGATACTATACAGTTAACATGATATAGTTTTAAGCACACAATCGTATAATCCCAAAATCTAATAGTTTATTTTTTCATCCACTGGGAACATTACACACCGGTTTCTAAATCTAAACCCAAAGAGAAATGTATATTTTTTAACTAATTTACAGAAAATAACAAAAAATTAACATTGGCCTGTTCAAAAAAATAGTCTTAACTTGTCTTTACAATGTTACAATGGGGCAAGTGGGGGTTAGGTTCCTTTCCCAAAGACATTTCAGATGTGACTTGGCCATACTGTAAATCGAACTGGGGGGCATCAGGTTGAAAGCCTACGACTGCCATGTGTACCAAGAGTTAAGGAACCTTCAACAAACATCCAGCCAACAGTCCGTCCATGGCCATTAACATTAGGTTAAGCAGAGAGGTGATCATCAAACAAAATAGGCAAATTTGCAGAGCTGCTAAAGTGGAAAAGGATTAATTGATATGGAGGATGTCACCAACTTGTGGAGGTTGTTCTCCAATGTCTGTTTGCTGTAATTAATAAAAAATGTGATGCAAATGCAATCTAAATAGTCAAACATAGTAGAGTTATTGTAAGGGCTTGGGCTTGCATGGCTGCTTCAGGAACAGGCTCAGTAATCGTTATTGATCATGATTAATAAATGGGTATCAACAAAACATATATAAACATCTATCTATCTATCTACCTACCTACTTACTTACCCACCTACTTACCTACCTACCTACCTACTTACTTTCCAAACAGGACAAAGACAAAACACATTGATTTACACAACAAAAAAACTGCATCGGGGAAATATGAGGAAGTTTTTTTTTTTTTTCTCCCCAAAAAACCGCAAGATGGTTGGTCGTCACATCGTCTTTGAGTCAGTTATTTAAAGCAGTTGTTAAGGGTTAATTACCATAAAACTACGCATAGCTATGTGTGTGCTTACACATAGCTGGTAACCTTCTGCTGTACAGATAATATTAGAGACACTACTGATGTGATATCATACCTGTTGCTGTTCCTAATTCAGTGATTTTACAATTTATTGTTAGCATTTGATTAGTCTTAAATCTGCTTAGAGGCTCACTTTGCAGTGCCAAGTCTTTACACTTATCTCCTTCTGCAGCCTCTTCTAAGTCAGAGGGCTCTCAGCAGCGGCCGGAGCGCATGTCCAGAAATACAGATGAGAAGATGGACATAGCTCGGGCTGGGCGTCCGGTGGTGAGAGCTGTTGCACAGGAGTTGTGTGTGTCTCTGTGTATTGCTTATTGGAGCTGTGTGTGTGTGGTTAGCAATTTCATTATTTGTTGATTAGAGGTTGGTTTGCACTTTTGGATCATGCAGGTGTTTTTTTTTGTCTGTAGGCTGAAGTGGTAAGTACGAGCGGACCACCGAATAATGCCTTGTCTTTTGCTAACAATTAATTCTCTTACACACTCTGTTCAATTTTCTTGACATTACATAACTGCCTTAACCCTTGATTACTTCCTATTCCCTTGTTTATGCAGGCTGACTTACCATTGTACTGGGTGCACTTACTGAAGGCTGTGAATCATTTGCTAGGATTATTTCTTTTATATTTATTCTCTTCATGCTTGTCTGCTGTTCTTGTTTGCTCCTAATTACTTTTTATACTTTTAATATGCTCTTATTGCTTATGACTACTAATACATTTTATTATGGGAGAGCAAAGAGAAAACGAGTTCATTGTTAATGATGACAAACGATTTGAGGTTTAATGAGAGAGCAGCAAGAGAGTGAAAAAGAGAGCTTGAATGATTTGAAATAGTTGTACTATGTGTCCTCTCTGTATTTTCTTCTTTGTCTTAATTTATGATATTCCAACTGTAGGATTTGGCAGCACTGGCCAAAGAGCTGCGTGCTGTGGACGATGTGCGACCACCTCACAAGGTCACTGATTACTCTTCCTCCAGTGATGATTCGGGAACCACAGACGATGAGGATGATGAAGAGGTGGATCAGGAGGGAGGAGAGGAGTCCACCTCGGGCCCAGATGATATGCGTGGAGGGTAGGAACACCTTAAAACTTGTCTAATCAATAAACTACTTCTATGGTTATTCCTAAGTAAACAATGTTGATTTTCAGTATTAATAAGATTCATTATTGACTGGCAGCTCGTCGAAATTAAGCAATGGTGAGACAGAGTCTGTGAAGACGATGGTTGTTCATGATGATGATGATTCCTCCTCCACTCCATGTAAAGATAGCACTTTGGTTGTACGACAGGTAATTCATGCATGCATGTGTTGAGATGAAAGTTACTATTAATGTCACCTGACTCGAACCATTGAACATCCTTAATTAAGATGTATAGTATTAATATTGAAACCTGCTATATTGTATTTTAGCATTATATATTTTATACACATTACTTTTTGTTTATTTTTTGTGTTATAATACCCTTCACTGATGCCCACTTTTTATAGTTAGCCCATAGTCGTAACCTTAATTTGTGACTGCTGATGGGGGTATCATACTCTCCAAGACTCTCAACTACACAGATTGTACCTTGGAACACTGTGTAAGAACAAAACACCATAAATATAAAGTTCCTTAGTTAACTGCATTTTATTGTGTTTTATTTAGAAAATTATTCATTCTGTTATACAGTATTTCTTTGCATGAGTCTTTTTCAAGTATCTGTACAGGAGAATGATAGAGAATCAGTTCTTCTGGAGACATTGACTGTCACACTTGCAAATTTTTTTAAATGAATCTCAACAGCTTTCATTAGCCTCCATTGTTATATATTGCTTTCTCTATCATCAGGCAAATTTTTTTTTTTAATATTAAACATTTTGAGTTTTGTATGTTAGAAACTCTATTAGACTGCCGTAGAATTTGGAACATATTACACAAATTGCCTTTATTATGTATTAATGACAATTCCTTTATAACTTTTGTTTTATAATAAATAATCACGTATTTTCTCCAAAGAATGGTTAATGTAATTGGATTATATATTAGATTATAATATAGTTGGATTCTACATTTTTACTGAGACACGTTATAGAAAGGTCCACTCCAATTGACAGCAAACTGGCTCTTCTCAGTGCCCAGACCACCACAGACAATTAGCCTCTTCTCAATTCCAGAGCACGAATGATGTTAAAAAGAACCCAGTGCCCACATCAACCTCCAGCTTTAATGACCGGACTGATCGGAATGGCTATTCCGGCCGTATTCACCTCTTGCCAGACCTGCTTCAGCAGAGTCAGCCTTCGCCCCCTTCTTCTTGCCCTTCTACCCCTTCCTCCACATCCTCATGCCACAGCAGTCCTGCCCTGTCCCCTCTCTCTACCCCGGACAGACTTCCCTGCCCAATGGAGGTATGTCGGTGCACCCGTCTGTCCTGGCTGATTATTAGTGTGGATTATATCCACTTGTAGATAATTAGATTACCATGAGGAACCTGTAGTTTAGATTTTCTCTCTCGTCGTCCTCTCTTCATCATGATGTTGAGTCTGCTTCATACTAAACACTGACCATGTGGCACCTAACAATACTTTTTAGAAAAAGTAACTGCACCTTTGTCTAACAAATCCTTCTGTTTTATGGCATAATACTCCTCTTTTACAGTTTACTAGCTACATGTAATTCACACATCTAACTGTATTCCAGCACGTTAGCTTTAATCAGTGTAATATCTTAACCCACATTTATTTTTAAATGCTCTATCCTTTTTTTGTATATGTTTTGTCACTTGCATGTCTAGACCTTTTCTTTAATAACCTTGATACTTGCTGTATATGCAGGTATCTATTTGGTATTTGTGTGTATTATTTTTTTTATATAACAGATTGTTTTAGATGTATTAAGTCAAACAATATATAACTACCGTTGTCATTCATACATAGTCATTTTCTCTTTATTAATCTCTCTTGATTTTACAGGTTAGTATTAAAGTTGCTTGTTATCTGTTTCTTTTATATACTTGTATGACTGCGGCTTTGTGACATTGTCAAGCAAGATCACATAGTGATGTGTGTTTCAGTATTCAGTACAAGGTAGCACACTAGTGCAGTTTGTAGTGTATCACAGTAAAATGTCCCTGCCTTTAATTCCTGGGTTGGACAGAATCCTGTGACCTTTCTTCGTGAAGTTTGCATGGTCGCCCAATATCTGTCTGATTTTTTTCCTACGTTCCATATCTTAGGCTAATATTGTCTCTAAATTAAGTGTCAATTTATGTGCCCTATGCTGAAATAGCACTCTCACTAGGGGTTTACCTGCCCTGCAGCTTCTGCTGATGGCTAGGCTGTCTTTCTTGTTATCCTGACCAGGAATAAGAGGGTATGAATGAGTGAAAAAGAATAAATTACCTATACTGAGGTTTGCGTGACCCTGACCCTGGCATATATTCTGGTTCATAAAACCTGTCACATACCTCATAAAAGTTTTTATAACCCATTTTAATTAGAGCTCAGATATGATGCCTTAATTCTTTGGGGTAAGGCAGAGTTAAGATAATGCTGATTCTTGATATGGTGATACAAGGGAAAGGAGTCTTTATGTAGGAGCAAATCATTGTATAATGCAGGGTTCACCAACATGGTGCTACATGAGTGGCCTGCAGGCCTGTTTTAAAAAATAGGTCACCATACTGCCACTTACCAACGAGCTGCATCTGATTTTTTGTTGCCATTTTAATTTTTGAAAATGAAAATATAAAAAAAGATGTAATTGCCACTGAGACCAGTTATGATGCACGCAGTGAAAGTTAGCAGATACTTTATGCTTAAAAAACATGGTAGAAAAAAAGAAAGAAAAGATCATTTTCATAGTAAATTCCTTTTTTAGCACTGTGAGAGATTCCTGTGTGTGTCTCATTTGCGGGTCGACTGGCCGAAGCAATACGGCACAAACTACCCACCGACTACGAGCGGGAAAATCTTGAGTTAAATTCTGGTAGCCCTTTCATTAATTGGTACTCAAGAAGTAGCTCTCACTTTCACTAAGGTTGGTTACTGGTATAAAGTGTCCAAAGACTGTCAATATGCAGGGCTAGAATAATGCCTTTAAATGGCTTCTTAAACTCTCTCTTGCCCCATCATGCAACACTGTAGTGAATTTCAGTCGCCCCAGGAACTCTTTTCCTCTTCAGTAAAGAGTTTGCAAATTTTTCTAATTATAATATTGGTTGGAAATCTTGTGTTCAGCTAAATACCCAAAAACCATTCAGCCATCAGTGCCGGTGAGGCATGCTTAATTCTCAATCATTTAACTACAGTGATATTTACGGGACTATTGTGCAAATAGGTTGGCCTTACATTGGATACCATGCAGACACGCCTCCCCTGTAAAAAAAATAAATAAAAATCAGCCCCAACATTGATAGCCCCAGCAAATAGGCTCAGGTCATAGCTGCTCATTGCGTTTTTGCCTACTTTATTAGATAATGCTTTAAAGCAAAGATAAATAATCTAACATTCTCACCATTACGTTATACTAAAATTCACATAATTCACGGGACAAGCACATAAAGATAAAAAATTAGCCATGTCCACTCATACAAGAAAATGTGACTTCCTGGGGACACCTGTCATACAATAGTGTTCATAGTGTTCATGGAAAGTTGAGTGGAAGGAAAAAAGTGTAGTAGAAAAAGGTGCACAAACAGCCAGGTTAACATTTTGCATTTAATTTAGAAATCAAGGTCCCAGAGTTTGGAGGAAGAGTGGAGAGGCACACAATCCACGCTGATTAAACACCTTCCAGAAGTACTATTGGTTAATTAACCACAGTATCACTGCATTGATTGGCCAGCAAACTCGTCAGACTTAAATCTCTTAGAGAGTCTACTTGGTATTGTCAAGTGGAAGATGAGAGGCACCAGACCCAACAATGCAGACGAGCTGAAGGCTGCTATTAAAGCAATCTTGGCTTCCATAACACCTCAGCAGTGCCCATACAAGAAAATGTGACTTCCTGGGGACACCTGTCCTACAATAGTGTTCATGAAGAACATGTACACAAGATGGGAATGACCCATGTAGGATAGCTTTAATTTGAAATAAAGCTAAAACACAGATCACTGTGTGACCTTGTGTTGCACACACTTCATTACTGTGAAATAAAGTAACTGTGAAAGTAATTTCACTAAGTATTAATTTGTGGGTTTTTTTTAAACTCGTTTATTATGTGCAGTCGCAGTCTGCCACAATGCAGAAGCATAAGTCGTCCTCTTCCTTCACTCCTTTTATCGATCCACGCTTGCTCCAGATCTCTCCATCCACCGGCAGCGCACTCAACAATGTGGGTGAGTTGAGTCACTGTGACACTTGTTTTGAAAGAATAGCCATGTGCAGAATCATGCAGGAAATACAGTATAACTAATGTTAATATTAACGTTAAAGTGTTATAAACAGTTATAGAATATGTACAACAACTGGATTTCAGTAAATCAATACAAAAAGTGAAACACATACATTATATAGATTCATTACAAACAATGATCAATTTCTAGTGTTTATTTCTGTTAATGTTAATAATTATGGCTTACAGCCAATAGAAACCCAAAATCTTTATCTCAGAAAATTTAAATATTTAACACAACACCTGTAAAGTGTTTAAAATGGTTCCTTAGTCTGGTTCAGTGGGCTACACAATCATGGGGAAGATATTGGCAGTCATTGACACACTCCAAAAAAAGGGTATGCCACAAAAGTCATTGCTAAAGAAGCTGGATGTTCACAACCAGTTCACATGCATATTAATGGAAAGTTGAGTGGAAGGAAAAAAGTGTAGTAGAAAAAGGTGCACAAACAGCCAGGATAACATTTTGCATTTAATTTAGAAATCAAGGTCCCAGAGTTTGGAGGAAGAGTGGAGAGGCACACAATCCAAGCTGATTAAACACCTTCCAGAAGTACTAATGCCTGGTTTAATAACCACAATATCACTGCATTGATTGGCCAGCAAACTCGTCAGACTTAAATCTCTTAGAGAGTCTACTTGGTATTGTCAAGTGGAAGATGAGAGGCACCAGACCCAACAATGCAGACGAGCTGAAGGCTGCTATTAAAGCAATCTTGGCTTCTATAACACCTCAGCAGTGCCTCTGTCTGATTGACGGCCACGCCGCGTTAGTGCAGTAATTCATGCAACAGGAGCCCCAACCAAATATTGAGTGCATTTACTATACATACTTTTCAGTAGGACAAAATATCTGCATTAAAAATCTTTTTTTCATTTGGCCTTATATAATCTAATTTTCTGAGGTAAAGATTTTGGGTTTTCATTTTCACAATCATCAACATTAACAGAAATAAACACTTGAAATAGATCACTGTGTTTGTAATGAATCTGTATAATGTATGCATTTCACTGTTTGTACTGAATTATTAAAAGAAATTAACTTTTTGATGATATTCTACATTTTTGAGACGCACCTGTATAAGTCTTGATGGCTAATATCTTTTCATAATTTTGAGACCTGTAGTTACTGTATATAATGCTGTTGGGGTATACAGCAATAATAGTGTATTATCTTCCCAGAAATGACCGGATGAGTAGTATTTTAACCAAGACTTGTCTCAAAGTTATTTTTAACGGCACCACTATTCAGTACATGATCGCTTCCTTCAGTCACTCATAATAAGACTTTCTGCTTAGTCAACATATAAATCCAACATAAAGTGCTTTATTAATTAGAAAATGCAGTAACAGCGTCATATTTGCAAGTAACAGGATGAACCAAAAGCTTCTTGGTATAATGTTATATGAACTGACCGAAGATTTAAAAAGGTTAACTAACATGAATTTTAAGCATGTGTATTTGACATCTTGTTTTGGATTTTAAGGTTACGGGAATGATGCAAGGCTGCAAGAGGCACTGAGGCAGGATGCTGCACGCAAGGGGTCTGTGGTTAACGTAAACCCAGTCAACACGAGACCACAAAGCGACACACCGGAGATCCGCAAGTACAAGAAGAGATTCAACTCTGAGATCCTGTGTGCTGCTTTGTGGGGTGAATATAGTGGTATTTCATGTGCTCCTTGACAGTAGCACTTGCTTTTTTTCTGCAGCAAAACATAGATGTTCTGTTTCCAAACTGTGTTTTGTAACATTTAGTTTAGTTAAAGAAAGTAAAACCCCAATTCCAATGAATTTGGAGCATTGTTCAAAACACAAATAAAAACATAATACAATGATTTGCAAATACATTTCAGCCCATATACATTGCAAATTGAAAGGAAAATACTGGGAAAGTTTAAGGAATGCTCAAAACACATCTGTTTAAAAAATACCACAGGTGAACAGGTTAATTGAAAACAAATAAACAAATATATTGAAAGCATATACTTGTATAGAGAGCATTACTGAAAGAACAACTGAGAGAGCAAATTGTACAACAGTTTAAGGACAACATTTTTTAACTGGCAATTGCAATTCAGAGACTCTGGAGAAATCTTGGCAAGTAAGCTCTCCCTTTGATCCCTTTTGAATTGTTTTGGAAATCATGGACGTTGTGTCCTCTGGGCCAAAGAGGAAAACTACTCCGAATTATCACCACATAGTTCAAAATCCAGCATCTCTGCTGGTATTGGGGGTGTATTAGTGTCATGGCATGTTGGGTAACTTGCACATTAGTGAAGGCACCATTACTGCTGAAAGGTATATACAGGTTTTGGATCAACATGTCTTTTTCTGGGATGTCCCTGATTATTTCAGCAAGACAATGCCAAGCCACATGCTACACGTGTCACAGCAGCGTGGCTTTATAGTTACCTATAGTACTAGACTGGCCTACCTGCAGTATAGACATTTCTCCATTGAAAATATGTGACACATTATGAAGCGGAGACCCCAGACTGTTGAGCAACTGAAGTTAAACATTAAGCAAGAATGGGAAATATTTCCACCTACAAAGCTTCAACAATTAGTAATCCTCAGTTCCCAAATGCTCATTTTGAGTGTTATTAAAAGGAAAGTTAAAGTAACACACTAGTAGATGCCTTTGGCCCAACTCATTTGGAACGTGTTGCAGGCATCAAATTCAAAATAAGTAAATATTTTCAAAAGCAATCAAGTTTAACCATTTGTACATTAAATAGCTAAATATGAGCATCAAAGCAGGTGAGCAAATACTTTTGGCAATGTAGTGTATGTTTTATACAACGTCCCAAATTGAAATTCATTGAAATAGGGGATCCACCCCCCAGTTGGCAAAAATATGCCCCTGTCCTGACTCTGTGAGATATCTTGCAGCTATCAAAGTCAATCTGAGCTTATATTTAAAAAAAAATCTAAAATTTCAACATCTGAATAGAATATAGGGCTTACAATTTAATAATCATTGTATTGTTTTTATTTTCATAATACTCAACTTTTTATTAATTTGGCATTTGTGGAAATGTAAAATAATTTTGTACATCGCAGAAAATATAAATGTACTTTGTTTAAAACTAAAATGTTTTGCACAGTACTATATTTATTTAAAATGATGGCACCATGCAGCATTTGAAATTAAACTCTCTCTAAAGCTATATTTTAAATTTGTTGAAATTGTCGGATAGTTTGTTTTGTATTTTTCATTTATCTTTTCTAAAACAGGTGTGAATCTGCTGGTTGGAACGGAGAGTGGTCTGATGCTGCTTGATCGTAGCGGTCAAGGGAAGGTATATCCTCTCATTAACCGCAGACGATTTCAGCAAATGGATGTCCTAGAGGGATTAAATGTGCTAGTGACTATATCAGGTAAATATTTATATATTTGCATTTATATATATATATATTTATATAAATACATACACAGGTGTTAAAAAATGAAACTGAAACACCTGTAATTTTAGTGTGGAAGGTTCCATGGCTAAATTGGACAATGTTGTGTGCATTGCATTGCAATATTTTGAGCAAAACTGCCATTAACCTGCTAATTGAACCATTACACTCTGCTCTTATTGATGCAATGTGCAATTAATGAAGATTGGCCACCAGGCTTATCCAATTTAGCCATGAAACCTCCCACACTAAATAGACAGGTGTTTCATTGTCTAACCCCTGTATATATACATACACTCAGGACTCCATCTTACAGAAAAAAATGTATTAAAACAGAAAGACTAAAATATTACATGGTAATACGTATTTAGACCCTTTCTGTGACATTCCTATTTGAGTCACATGCTGTCCATTTCTTCTGATTCTCCCTGAGATGATTTTACTGATGATTACTTCTTAATTGGAATCCAGCTGTGTTTAATTAAACTTATTAGGCTTGATTAGGAAGACACACATCTGTCTATATAAGACTTCAAAGCTCACAGTGCATGTCAGAGCAAATGAAAATTATAATGTTGAAGGAACAAGGAGTTTAGAGACAGAACTGTGGCTAAGTACAGATCTGGCCATGGTTACGAAAGAATTTCTGTAGCACTCAAAGATCCTAAGACCACAGTGACCCCAATAATCCTTAAATGGAAGAAGTTTGATATGAACTCTCCCTAGACATGGCCGTCCAGCCAAACTGAGCAATCGTGGGTGAAGAGCTTTGGTAAGAGAGGTAATGACGAACCCAAAGGTCACTGTGGCTGAGCTCTAGAGATGCAGTAAGTAGATCAGAGAAAGTTCCTTAAAGTCAACCATCACTGCAGCCCTCTACCAGCCGGGGCTTTATGGCAGAGTGGCCTGACAGAAGCCTCTCCTCAGTGCAAGACACATGAAGGCCCGCATAGAATTTGCCTAAAGACACATGAAGTACTCCTAGACTATGAGAATTAAGATTCTCTGGCCTGGTGAGACAAAGATTGAACTTTTTGGAGTTAATTCTAAGCAGTTTTGGTGAATAAAACCAGGCACTGCTCATCACCTGCTCAATACAGTAAAGCATGGCGGTGGCAGCATCATGCTATGGGGGTGTTTTTCAGTTGCAGGAGCAAGACAACTGGTTGCAATTGATAGAAAAATGAATGCAGCCAAGTACAGATATATCCTGGACAGAGCTTTAGTAACCTGACGGATTGGAGAGGATCTGCAAGGAAGAATGGTAGCGGATCCCCAAATCCAGGTGTGAAAAACCTGTTGCATCATTCTTAAGAAGACTCATGGCTGTACTAGCTTAAAATGGTGCTTCTACCCAATACTGGCGTCCCTGATTTTATAAAGAACTTAATTTTGATTTGTCTGATCACAGAACAGTTTTCCAGGTTTTTTATATATATATATTTGTTCGTTCGTTTGTTTTTTATACCCACTTAATCCTAAATTGAACTTGCCCGGGATTTTCTTGCTGTAAGGCTGCAGCACTATCCACTGCGCCACCGTGCCGCCTGTAAATACACTTCAGTTTGAAAGAAGCTGAAATGTTGTTTCCCTTTTTTTGATACACTACTGTAAGAGTTACCCATGTACCATTTTTGTGACAGAGTAACAGTTGCTAAAGCAAGTTACAGCCCCCCCTTGTTCTAAGGAAATTAAGTAGACATTGTTGCGTTCTTTCAGCATTGTGGCATTTTAAACACACAATGATTCCATAAGTCACAAAATTATGTTTTTAAGAGCTGATGCAGAGATTGGTGATATTATGACTAGCTGTAATAACATAAGATGAGCAAATGAAAGATAGCACTCTGCAAAAATCCTGTGATTGTGCTACGAAAAACAAGAATAATTATATTGTGCACTGAATATTAGTTACGCAGTATTCCTCTTGTACAACTTTATGCCAACTAAATAATCTTTGTGTATGTTTAAATATTTTGTACAAATTTTTGTTAGATAGCACATGCTCTTTG
>JAOUQV010037261.1:7368-18137 GCA_028565295.1 Aspidoras spilotus
CTGTATAATAGACCAGGACCAGATGTCGACTGCAGAAGCTGTTACTTTCCACATTTTATGTTGGTTTTTCATACCAGAGATGCACTTGACGTCCCTCTGACTTAAATGTCAAGCCTGGCTGAGTTAAAGCAGACAAAACAGTCCCACACACAGTGTATAACAAATTGCTTGACTGCTTAAAGGTCTGTTTACATTCTCAGTGGTTTGTTTTGTCTAAAAAGAAAATGAAAAGTTGACGATGTAGCATATTTACAGAAATGTAAGTATTTGCTTTGACTGTAGTATATACGGATATGCCCTTTTTTGCCCCATCTGCATAGACTAAGTTAAATATTATGAATTTTATGTATTAAAACAATATGTATTGTTGCACATGAATATAGGCAATAACTATGACTAACATATATATATATATATATATATATATATATATATATATATATGACAATTTATTAAGTGTGCTGCACAAAAAGGTGCCTGGTCTGATTCCCAAGTACGGCACACTGCATGCTTTCTGTGTGGAGTTGTCTTCATGTTCCCTGTGTGTCCATGTGAGTTTCTGTCGGTTTCACCCACACACTTCGGAATCCTTCTTGAAAAAGCCCTGAAAGTTTTGCAGTGTTGGGAAATATACTTTTTTCTGTATATTAATATTTCTGTGCTGGTGAAGTGGTCAAATTTTCATCCATGCATCCACTATCTTCTGCTGAATTAACACATGGCAACACATTGCCAACCCAGCAACTTGGATGGATGAGTTTTTGTTTAATTTTATTTGTAAAAATAAAATTTATGTTCCTTCATGTCCCACCCTTTGTCTGCTTTATTGTTCAAGGCTGGCAGTGAGACGCACACCTCTTTCTACACGCCCACTCGCTCATTCCCTGTCTCTAACGCGCACTCCTACTCCTGCCCTGAGAGGAGTGTGCAGAAGAGAGTAGAATTGGGATGTTGTCTGGGGGTGCATGTTGTATATTGTGTACAATTGCGGCTTTTTTCCATATTGCTAGTGTTTAATCAAGGCAAGAGAGCTACCCACTATGGCACTGTGCCTCCATTTTACCTTATACAAGTAAAGATAACAGACTATTTCATCTTTAACCTCTGTAAATGCAGGTTATATGAAATTTCAGCTTTTATAAGATGTTTTCAAATACGTTTTTGCACTTGACTTGATATTGGTATTGTGTCATTTTCTCCCAGAGCCAGCAGTGTGTGCAGTGTATGGAGTAAAGTATTGGATTTTAAGAAGAAAAGCCTTTTTGAAGGATAAATGAGGAAATCTACTTTGCAGACTTTATTGTAGAATTTTTGTTCCTGGAAAAGTTCAGTCAGTGACATTTCAGTCTGGTGATTGGGGAGGCTATGGGAGGCATTTGGTATGACAGGCACTTCCAGAATTTAACCCTTTGTGGTGATACACTGAATACAGACAATCTATTAAAAATCTATTAAAGGTTTTGCTCTTACATTCGACCAGCTAGTACTGTATTACACATTGCCTTTTCTGCAGTAATTTTACCTTTGCTTTGGCTTCTTGAAATAATTTCTTAAAGGCTGCTATACCATAAATTGCAGTTTGCCTGTGGGGATGTTGCATTTTGTATTTTATGTTCCTGTCGGTCATTTTAAAAATTTAGAGCAAAATGGAGCACTCCTTATACTCACCTCTCTGACCAGGAACAGATAGTTAGCCTCTGGAGGTGTGGTAATACTGTTTGAACTTGGGAGCTGTAACTGTAACACTGTATTGTACCAAGAGCAGAGGAAGTAGCAAATATGGTCAAGTAAAGTAGGTTTGATTGTCGTTTAAAAGTGAAAGTGATACATTTGCCACTATGTTTGAACACAGCAGAATTTGTCCTTTGCATGTAACCCATCCATGCAGTGAAACACATAAATATACACACAACAGTGAAGTGAGTGGTAATGCGAATCAAACCATTGACCTTCCGGTCACAAGGTCAGTTTCTTTTCCACAAGTCTAGGACTGCCCCGCTGTATATCTTTTAATTATATACAGTGTGTATAGTGTAAACTGCAAAATATTTATGTATAGTGCTATGTGAAGTGAAACAACATTGCTCAAGGACCATCAGGTGCTCAGAATAATGCTGAACAACACTTGATTAATTAATATTAATATAATAACTATTGCACACTAAAGTCTAAGTGTGCTAACGAGTGCCAAAGAGTGCAGGAAACATCCAGTCAAATGTCACACATTGGCTGGCAACATGGTTGAGGCAAGATAAGTGAGTGGAAATAGCGAGGAACTGCTGTTGCAGACATGGGTCGACTTGTGTATGGAGGATGTTTGACATATTGTCTTTTCCCCAAGATTTGTGTTGTGTGTGATCAGAAAATGTGGACCAACCAATTCTTAGACAGGTAATCGAATGGTAACAATCAGTGGATTACCTGTCTAAGAATTGGTTGGTCCACATTTTCTGATTACAGACAAATAACAAATAATCATGTTATTTTGGTTTAAAATTTAAAATGAAGTAGTATTATTATTGTACTGCATCTGTATTTATTCAAATAACATGACATTCAAAGGACTATTCAGTTCACCACACACACACTCCTGGTGAAACAATATTTATTGAATCATAAAGAATCTAAAGGTTAGTTCATCTCATGGGGATGGGCTATCACATCACCAAACGACTCCAGAATGTCAGTATGTGCGACCTCCACTATGGTGTATGCTAGCTTTAAGCTAATGGTGATGAATTAACAGAGCTTTGGGTTCAATTCATGCACAAGGTTTTAACTGTTCCAGAGAGGGACCTTTTTTGAGGCCAGTAATTTTGATTTTTTGGCTAATTTAAGTCCAAAAATGTTATTTCATTATGGCAAATGACCTCATGGCTAAATTTGAACACATTATTCTTCATCAGGCTGTCAAAAATGAAGTAATTCAGCATAACTTATTAAAATGTGTTGAGGGACATTGTAATAAATTCATATATATTCTCTATGGTCAGAGAATTAAGCACCTTATAATTCTTTAATGTTATTTATATTCAAAGATTTTTATTTTGATGAATTCTAAGTTGAGTCAGTTCAGAAATATTTTAGATTTCCAACCATTACTTTTTCTACATATTACACAACATCACTTCTTTTGGTTGGCCTCAAAAAGCAGATGTGTGACAATCAAAGTCCTACAGCTGAACTGGAAGCTATTCACCAGAAGTGGAAGCTATTGAAGTGCTTGCGTTTGCCCAAGCCCATATTGGTCCATTCATATAGCTTGTAGCACATTTTATTTGTAGGGCTGCCGCATAAGGTAGTTTGGAAGGTTTGTGGCAGTTGTTGCAGGCTATCCTAGCCGAACATCTAATGTTGCTCCTGGCATGTAGATCTGATTTGCCTCCAATAAAAATATTTAGGGCAAGATCATGCCTACACTGCTTTGCTGGCTAGCTGCAGGGTGAGATAAAAACACAAATCATAGAAAATGCCAACTAGATTATACTTTTCACAGTTCTTCAGTTAAAAACTTGAACTCTGGAAATTTTCTGTTGTATAAGAGTAAAAATTCATAGGAACATGCTGGACAAAAAGGACATACCAGTTCCTGGCCACTCAAATGTCACTTCAGATTACAGTTCTGGATAATGTGTTTGATATTTAGAGCCACATTTATTGCTATTTGAAGATTAAAGTCTATACTTTAAACCTGGGGGTGTAACTATACGTTATAGCCCTGCTGAATTGGTAAAATGTCATGCTATATATATCTGTACCATAGCATACCAGTATACATAATTAGTATTAAATGGTATTGTGCATTATAGAGAATATTTTTATTGCTGATGCCATCTGTCATCTGATCTGATCTACTGTATAGCACTTGGCTGGACTTAAAAGACAAAATAAAAGTTTATTAAAGTGCACCTGTAAGTCACTTAAAGCAATGTAACTCAGCTCAGATTTCTGAACTCTCCCACACTCCTGACAGAATAATGAGGAAAAAAAAACAAATAGCCCTGAAGCATTTTAAGCTCTCACTGTGAAACTTGTCAATCCTGACGTCCTGCAGAATCCAATTTAAAGCAAGATTAAAAAGATGGGAACTTTTAATGCTTTCAATGAACTACTATTTTGGCCAAATGGTCAAGCGTTATTGTTTTTCCCAGTGTATTCCCATCATCATAATTTTTGTCTCAGATGAAAGTTTTATTGCCATTACACCTACATTGTACAGTTTGTCAAACAGAGGAGCATTAATTGAGGCAAATTGGACATTTCTACACTAACACTCATCTCCAGTCGGCAGATGGATATCAAATAAGACATCTGGATATGCTTAGCTTGAACTGTGCATTAGTTTCCAGTATTGCATCCAAATGTCCAACATCGCACAGCATTAATTAACCAAAATGTAAAGAGAGAAAAGGTAAATATTATAAATATTATAAAATCGGTTAAACATTTGAAGCAATATGAAATTATGAACAGGTTATTGTTCTATAAAATATTTCATATCAAAAAGCACTTTAACTTCGTATTTGTTGAAGTATATCCATTTAGAGTATCCCTAAAAAGTTAAATTTGCAACTCTTGCAACTTTTGATATTTGTTTTCGATAGTACGTTCGCAAATACACCACTACCAGATCAAACTCTATATCCTGAAAAACTTAGTGGCCACACACATCTTGGGCAATCCCAAACAAACCTGTTGACACTAACCAGATTATTGATCGGGTTGCACATTTAGTAGTGCAGTCGACTCGTTGCAAAAGCGATCTTGGTCAGATCCCTGAGTGGGATGACCCAGGAAATCCCTGTGTGCAGTTTGCACGGTCTCCCTGTGTTTGTGTAGATTCCCCCCCCCACAGTCTTACGACATGCATAGAAGGATATTTGAAGATGCCAATTGATCCATGAAGCGTGTACTATGTATATAACCTTGTGTATGGATGTAACATAGTTGACACCTAAGCATATTAAACACAGCTACATGTCTTTCTTAGCCTTGTATAATTGTGTATATCCAGTGTCTGTTGTCCGGTTTTGCCTCAAGACTTGCATATCTAAATAGGTATGCAAATTGTCTGTGCATATGAGCAACAGAGGAAGTCATAGGAAGACATAGGGACAGTTTTCTCATTAACAAGTGGCAAATTAAAAAAATGTTTGCTAGAGTAGAAGTAGAACTGTCAATTTAAAAACTGACGAAGTGTGTTTTAAAGATCTGTTTTTATCCCTGAACTATTGATTCATGTCAACAACTGCATTTTTAACAAGCCACTTTACCAACTGCAGCAATCAGAGCAGAGAGACAAGTAAGGGAGCTATAATTTAAGACATAATGTTCACCTATACAAGAAAATGTGTTTTGTTTAAGAATCCATGGACGAAACTACCCACATTGATTTAGTCAGTGTAAAAGATTTTACACTTCTTGCTTTTTTGTAGCCATTGTGGAATAGCAACAAGAAAAGAAGTTCAGACAGAGGTCAGGCTAATAAAAAATACTCCAGCTGGTGTTTCGGAGAGCTTTGTGTTCATACTTATGTAGATATAAAATTTTTAAAATGCTTTGTAGAAATCTTGCTTTCATGTAAGAAGTATTTGGATAATTTTTAAAAAGCTGTATTAATATCAATATCAGTAGCACTAAACAGTTCTTTAGGAAATATCACACATATTTCCAAACATGGATCTGCGGTGCATCCTACACATGTAGAACAGATAAGAATGATATTTGAACTGAACAAATTGAAATACACAAAACTGATCACATTTTAAAAGCCACATGCTCAAAGTCTATAGAGAAAATTTCATCTGCCATGTAATGCAATGTAATATTAAATGTGTCTGGTCTGACCTTCCTTAGGCTGTTCTTGTTAGATACTGGATGCTATAGACACAATGAATTCAGCGCCCTCCATAATTTTTGGCACCCCTAATGAATTATTTTTTCTAAATAATATAGGACAACAATGCAAAAAATCTAAGTTTTAATTCAAGTGCCTTTATTTGGTGGAAAGAAATCACACATTAAGAAATAAATCTTTTGAATGAAATCATGTGTGCCACAATTATTGGCACCTCTGGTGTTAGTACTTCGTACAACCTCCTTTTGCCAACAAGACAGCCCTCAATCTTCTCCTAGAACTCTTTACAAGATGGGAGAATACAGAATACAGACCATTCCTTTTTGCACAACCTCTCTAAATTGTCCAGATGCTTACAAGGTTCCCAGGTCCTTTAGAGGAGAAACAGGCCCACAGCATCACTGATCGTCTCCCATATTTAACAGTGGACATGAGGTGATTTTCTACGTACTCATTCCAGTTAAAATCCCATTACCCCTTGGCAAACTCCACCCGTTTACACTTATAGGTATAACTCAGAAAAGGCTTTGTTCATGCATGCCTTTCAAACTGCTTGTTGGCATGTAGATAGCACCTGACGGTTGTTTGGGAGACCTCGTAATCCCAAGATTTTACCATTTGATTCAATTCTCTTACAGTGAGCTTTGAATAACTTTTTACTTCTCTTACCATCCTTCTCGCTGTGTGTGATGGCAAGATACACTTGTGTCCTCTTCCAGGCTTGTTTGTTTATTAATTGCTATTATTCAACTTAATACACTTAATATCAAAAAAACAGATGTTGGTCTTTTAGGCAAGCAGTGATGATGTCATGCTGAAGAGCTTTTTGGGAACTGTAGCAGGCATAGTTCTTACATTTATGGGTTTTCTTTTATGTCCCAACACCTTGAAATATGCAATGTCTTGGTAATGTGTTTAGTCACAAAGATCTTGATTATGTTGGCCAGCTCATCCAGACAGATCATAAGACATTACTGAAGAAATTGTGACTCTGCAGGGTATCCTGTGTCTGTTCACTAGGTCTGACTCAATGTGCTCTGAAAATAATGACCAGGGTCATTGGTGTATGGTCCCCATACCACCTCAACCACCTTAAAAACCCTGGTTATAAGTCAAATCAACCATGAGTGGAGTCTTTGTTTCCACTACCTAATGAAATGATTCTACACTAGTGGTTCTTCATGACCTGTGAAGACATTTCATTAATGATGATGGTGGTTGCAGGAGGTTGAGGAGGTCAAACCAGGTTCCATCCACAGTTTCCAGCTCATTCTGAGGGAACTTATAACTCTGCAGTGTAAAGAGGGTCTGTTCACTTTGTCTGACTCAGCTCTTACAGGAATTAACAAGGGCAAACGTGTAAGGTCACCTCAAGATCAGTGGCAAACATGCATTGACACATCATATCCATTGCCTAAGGAAAATGCCATCCATTGCCTAAGGAAAAGGCCATCCATTGCCTAAGGAAAAGGAAAAGGTAAAAACAAATTTTGACAGGATGTAACAAATCCTGAGATAGATTTAAAAATTAATACAAATTGTAATTGGGAACAACTGATAAGGATAATGTGGATCTTGACATGTAGTAGAGAAATTCCAGTGACCTCCCTTCTGTAACCCCACAAAGAATGTTGTAAAATCAAAACCCGTAAAACTAGTTTCATCCAGTTGCCCGAACAAAGGGCTCAGAACGTATAAATACTCTGTGCACCCAACACCCGGGGTCTGTGTCTTTTTCACTTCCTTTGAAGTTGAAATCACAGAATGCGGCAGCTCTGAGGCCTCAAGGAGAACAAAGTCTATATTCTAGAATTTAAATAAACCTCTTTAAATTTGGAACAGTAACGTCTGAGCTTATCAGTCACAATCAACAATTTGTCGGTGACACACCTCCAGTCATAACCAAGGAAAATTTGATATTCTCCCCAACCTCCTGCTTCTTAACATGGAATTGAAAGGGAAGGATACAAAAGGTTATAAGGTTATATATGACTGTACTAGAGGTACTAGTATCAACATAAAAACCAGAGTGTCTACAATTAAAACAAACATATGTAAAGGTCATGCCGTTAGCACCCCTCCCCCCCATTCTCTCATAGGAAGCAAACACCTTTAGAACAACTTACCTACCATCGTTCTAGCAAGAAATGTACACCTGTAGCACCCCCCCCAACCACACTTGTAGTATTTTGCAACTCTGCAACCTCATGTTTGATGAAAATAAAGTCATTCTTTACATGTCGGTCACAGTCACCAGATGTTAACCCATTATCCCATCCATTAAAAAAAAAACTAAGAAAATACACTAAACATTTTATTAGGTACACCTTGCTTTCTCACATCAACAAGGCATTGTCGTCCACACAATTGTCACTCACTGGATATTTTTTTTTGGATCATTCTCTGTAACCTAGTATATCAGCAGTTTCTTAAATACTCAGACCAGCACCGTCTGCCATGTTCCAAATTACTTAAATTGGCTTTCTTCCACATTCTGGTGCTCGGCTCGTACATGTCTAAATTCATTGAATTGCGGCCATGTGATTGGCTGATTAGATATTTGTGTAAACAAGCAATTGAACATGTGTGAGTAATAAAGTGGATGAGAAGTGTTTGTTGTAACCTAACATTGGTCATACAGTTTATACTTGGAAAATCTCTGACATAACATGCCAAGGCTGTTCTATTGGCATGTGCTGGCTAAACACATTAGTACAACACTTCATGTTGTTTTTCTGACCCATAGGTCTGGACAAAATTAATCTTTTATTTCTCTGAGAACTAATTATAATAGGTATGGTCTGTTCACATCTTTATTAACATCAAACTCTGTGGGAAACATTTTTGCATAATTGTGCAACATCGTCATTAAATCCATATTAATCATTCATTTTAACGGCATGCCACCAGAGCAAATTCAAGCAAAATACTCAGCAGATTAATCATCATAGCAGATGATGAACAAACTGTCACTTAACCAAAAAGAGATATTATATAATTAAATAAATAATAAACCTTCCTTGGATCTTAATCTGCACAGCCAATTTCCCATTGCCTATTGTTGCAATGTCAGCATTTACCATCAGTAACACCACAGATAACAATTCAGCTAGATCAAGAATATAGTTAAAGCCCCGCCGGGATTCGGGGCCAGCTGACTCCATTTTGTATTGAGCACCAGAAGCACAGAGGGACTCCGGGTAATGACCACGCCATGGGATGATGGGAGTACTAGCTGAATGAGTGCTATGCCACACTCCCTACATCCCACAACGAGGAAGTGTAGAAAGCCAGAGTGAGGGATCATTAGATCTGGAAAGAGCTGCGCTGATGATTTATGCGTTCAATAAAGAGCTTACGAAACATTTTTCTCCGTTTCAGCAATTTGACTGTGGCACAGAGAGCAAATGGCTGTTATGTCTACAGAGGGCCTGATGGTGTCCTGGATCTATTATAGATTTATGTAATAACGTTTGATACACATGACACAAAAAGCAGAGGTTTTGAGAATTTTTAATTGCTGTCCATTAAATAAATATCTAAAGGAAAAACATATAATAGGGGTTTTAGCACCAGAACCTAATATATTCTTCTTTTATTAGTAAATTACCACCATTAAATTTAAATAAGATTAGTACTTATTTGGATTTGACAGCAGAAACATTGGGAAAATTAGGACAAGTAGTGTCCATAGTGGCAAAATGTATCACTTTTAAGTGCAGATTTTATCCACACTAATTTTACTAAACTGATGATTTCTTTCATAAGGGAAACATTCTTCTTAATCCCCACTTCCATGCTTTGTGCCACTTAGTGAGTGGAAAAAAGGTGAAAGTGGAGGGTTCAGTTACTAAATTTTCTAGCAATGCCCCAGTTTGGAAATAATAAAATCACTTTAATGGATGACCATGTTATATTCATTACCTTTTACAGTGCTTGAAAATCACGCTATCCTGCTTCTAATTTTTATTCTTCTTAAGAACTTTTACGCAATTAATACAGCCCAAGCCGCTTTAAGTCCAGTCTCCATTCTAACACCATTGCAGATAATCATGATGAGATTGTTGTTCTTTGACAGGATGCCAATCCATCGTAGGGGACACATACATACACACATATACTAAAAGCATGTCTTTATTAACCCACACTCTAGTCACACATACAATATGGATAAGGTAAAGAAAAGAACAGCTGTTTATATTATTTCTTATAGAGCAATGTGAATAGAAAGAGACGCTAAACGCAAAAAAAGCATTTCTGAAAGTCTTTGGTAGAATAATAATAGTATTCATGAGTTACTTGAATGCTAGGCTGTAATTTAATTAAAATTAATTTGTGCCATTGTATTCATTTTGTTTTGTTTCAACAACATGTTGCACTATAGATTTGTAAGACAGTGTTCTGTGCAAGGATGTTTGTCATGAAGCTGAAAGCAAATATGAATTTTATTAAACCATAAATGTCTCTTTCAGTCCTCTCACTGCATCATTGAAATGTTGTCATACATATATGAACCTGAGGTCAGGGACAACAGTGAACATTATTAAAGGAATTGCTTGAGGCCATCTCGCCTTCCCGGTAGATTTATCCCATAGTGTAAGCACTGGACAAGACATGAAGAGTCATTTGGTAATAAAATATCATATTATAGTACCATTACAGACTTATATTAACTACATTAGGAACCTATATAGCTTTCTAATGGATTCTAAAAAACATTGATTTAATATGGACCCCAGAAACACTCAGTGTAGACATCTTTAAAAACAAAGAAGCTGTATAGTTAGTTAGCTAGCTAGTCAAGAATTAAGTATGAAATTTGCTAGCTACATATTTTATTTGAAAACAATAATCCAGTGTACCTGAAATAAGAATGTGTCAAGGTTTTTGACATGTCGCTTGTTCCACTACT
>JAOUQV010038369.1:0-18091 GCA_028565295.1 Aspidoras spilotus
CGGATGGGTTAAATGCAGAGGACCAATTCCGCTGTGTGCAAACACAGTGGCAGAATGTATCACTTTCACTTTCATCTATAAAGGAAACATCATTACACTATTCCGATCTAGAAAATTAACAAAGACATGAATTATTGTTAGAGCATCATGGAGTGGCATTGTGTTGCTTAGCTTAGCAATGTTTTAAAACGAAAAAGTATCTCATGGAAATGTTATCTAAATGAGCTATAAATAATTGACTGAAGTAAATAATACCAATATCATTTTCTGTTTTAAAGGAAGTGACTGAACTACCATCCAAACTTACTACAAATTCAGAGAGCTTATTTATAACTGCTCATGGTCCAAGAGGGAGTACTTTTGTTATATCACGGAATAAGAATGTTCTTTAGCATCTATTGTCTTATGTCCTTTACACGTTACTCAACTTTATTAAAATAATGTCTCTCATCTGGCATTGCTAAAATACAGCTGTGTGTCATTGGCATAACAGTGGAAACTAATATCTTGTCATTGAATCATTTACATTCTCAGTGCGTTTAGACATGTAAGATCTAAACAAGGAGAGGGCTGTTCCCTTAAGTCCAGCATCCACATCCACTGATTGCTTGTTCCGCTGCTTCTGACAGCTATTTCACAGCTGCTTTTAACACTGGAACTCTGATTCCCAGTCCTAAAAGCAAATATGTGGCAGTGCTAGTCTAACGTGTTTGCCACCCACAATCTTTTACCATAGCTACCAGATCTGCATATCACAATTTCCTCCTTTCAAGCTCTTTTTACCTCAACCTCAAATGGGTCCGTTAGATCCAGGTTGTGTTCTCTGAATACGACACCATAGCAGGCCTCAGTGTAGTTAATGCAATGCACTGCAGAACATTTTATTAAAATTTAATTACTACATATACCAAAAGCTTCAAATGCCATGCTCCAGCCCATTTAGCATTGCTAGATCTGTACCCTTGTTCTCCTCTACACTGTACTTCCTGTACAAACCTAATAAACTGACTATTACTAACAATGGCCATGATGTTAATATTTAAGTGATTTTTTCTCAATTACACCTGCTAATTCTCTAAGAACCTGATGACCCTGTAACAAACTAAACTTGCAAGCTGATTAAATACGTTTTAAAGTTCCAGCTCCAGTACCCAACTTACAACCAGGCCCTCACCTATGTCAGAGGTCCTGCAGCATTGGACGGAGCTACAGCTATAAGTAGCTACCAATAATAACTTGATACTACTTGCTTCCATTGCCCATAATTCTTTTAAAGTGATTCTACATGCTTCCACACTGTCTCATTCTAATCATTACCCTGTTTAGCCTGTGAGATAGCAGTTGTACTTCCTGCTCTCGAGTAAAACTAGTAACCATTCGTCTTCTCTCACTGGCTTTCTGAATGCTTTTCACTTTTGACCTGACACTAGTCCTGCCCTCCTGTTTTGAACATGCCCATAAATCACATCACTATGATCTAGTGCCTTTTATTCTGACTCTAATTCCTCTCACGTTTTCCACTTTTCACCTGCTTTTGCAACTCGGGATACTGTCTTAACTATCTCCTTGGTATTCTCAGCCACTTCCTTTTAGCATTGATCATTATTCTCATTAACTTCTGCACCTCACTAATTGTATAATATGCTGTCAGTGGCCATTAAAGGGGAAGCAAATCAAATTGCAGGACACACAACTTTAAATTACCTTGCAGGAAAGGCCTACCAATGCTCTTTTTTTCTCCACAATCCTATGACCTACTCTCTGTCACTCATTGGGCCAGTATAACATCTGCCTAAACTCTTAACTGGTTTCTCCAGGACAGAAGATATCACTTCTCCCTCCATCAAGAACCTTTCCTTCAAAAGTATCCGCTTCTAGGCTTATTAAATTTAATAAGTCATTTTTTCCTTCATTTTTTCAAACCTTTATCACCAGTAAAATGGTTGTTAATGTATTTATATCACCCATGTATGCTCTAATTGGAGGTAGCTGGACACTGCCGTTCAGCCTCTTACCACCTACAACCCACTTAGAAGCCCTAATAATCAATCTCATTGCCATTATAAATGCTAACAAATTTGCTAGTCAAATATACCCTGCTACAATGTCCACATTCAAATGCTGCCAGGGTGTCACATACTCTTCTGTGTTAAAACAAAACTGAGTATCTTCAAAGTTATCTCTAACCAATCTTGCAATACTATCTGGCACCTGAAAGAAGTCTAAAAATACTACATGAAGATTTCTTCTCTCATGCTACTGTGCTCGGAGCAACCAGCAAAACCTGAGATTTTCTTTCAAATGATCTGACTTCTGGAAAAACTCCTTCCCCCTCAAGACTCATTTGTCCAAGGTATAATATTACCATTAGAGGGGATCACTCACCCATTCGCCAGGACTTCCCTGAAAGGCCCATTTTATCAGTACATCTAACAGATGTATCAAAGTATTACCTACCATCCCCCTGTGGTCAACACAGAGGCATGCTTAGGGCTGCATCATCACGCAGGGGGAACTATCATAACAGAGCATATGTAGATTCTAGCCGGGAAATAAAATGTGAGGCCTCTGCCCTATGACAGTCCATTGCAATATACCCAGACATGATAAGTCAAAGTATTACTTACCTTCCCCATGTGGTCAACACAGAGGCATGCTTAGGGCTGCATCATCACGCAGGGGGAACTATCATAACAGAGCCTATGGAGATTCTAGCAGAAAGATGAAATGTGAAGCTTCTGCCCTACGACAGTCCATTGCAATATACCCAGACATGGTAAGTCAAAGGCTAAATATAAAACTTGTGTTTGTTAATGAATTTACATTTTTTAAGACATTTTAATCAAACCTGCATTATCTGTAAATGTGTGCAGACCCTCCAGATTAAGCAAACTTATTTGATGAACTGCTCAGTGGCACTGGACTCCTACTCTTTTGGCATACCCCTGCACTTTGCCACAGCTTTTGGAATAATCCCTTTCTTTCACACTATTCCCAGTGTCATGAAAAAGAACCTCAGCACATCAGGTATGATATACAATATATATATATATATATATATATATATATACCCAATACAATACAAAAACACTTTAACTATACCACAGCAATGCAGTAGTAAATCTGTAAATATATAGTAAATATATATATACAGTATATAATAAATATCTGTCCGGGTGTATGGGGCAGTCGTAGGCTTGTGGTTAAGGAACCAGTCTTGCGACTGGAATGTCATGGCTAAAGTGCCCTTGGCCAAGGCACCTAAGCCCCAGTTGCTCCCCTGGCACTGTGCTGGCTGCTCACTGCTCCGGGCACATGTGCTCACTTCACCTGTATATGTGTATTTGTGTGTTTCACTGCACAGATGGGTTAAATGCAGAGGGCCAATTCCGCTGTGTGCAAAACATAGTGGCAAAATGTATCACTTTCATTTATTTGAGTCTTTCTGCCTGTCTGTAGATCCTTCCTTTTTCTGTTTGCCTTTCAGTTTATCTGTCCTATTCCCTATCTGTTATTCTGTCTGTCTCTGCTATTAGTCTGTCTGTTTGGTCATCTGTCTGTTTGTGTCTGTTGTCCTGTTTGGCTTTCTTTCAATGCATCATTTTACCTGTCTATCCATCTGTCTGTTTATCAGCCTGCTTGTCTGTCTGTATGCCTGTCTTTCTATTTGTTTAGTTGTAATTCTATTG
This sequence comes from Aspidoras spilotus, assembly GCA_028565295.1. Lineage (NCBI taxonomy): Eukaryota > Metazoa > Chordata > Actinopteri > Siluriformes > Callichthyidae > Aspidoras > Aspidoras spilotus. Next base: position 3,690 of record JAOUQV010038369.1, read on the forward strand.
TATTATTGTAATTCTATCATATTTTTTGTTTATCTGCCTATATTTCTTAATATGTGCCTGCTTAGAATATACTGCCAGGTGGCACGTGGCGTGGTGGATAGTGCTGTGGCCTTACAACAAGAAGATTCCGGGTTCAAGCCCAGTGTGGAATTTCTGTGTGGAGTTCTTCTCGTGTTTGCGCAGGTTTTCTGCGGGTACTTGGGTTTCCTCCCACCTTCTAAATACGTGCATGATAGGTTAATTAGTGTCTCTAAATTGCCCATTAATGTGAGACTGTGTGTGTACCCTATTATGGGTTGGCACCCTGTCTAGGCACCGGCTTCCCCGTAACCTTAGAACTAGGATTAAGCGATTATAGAAAATGAATGAATGACTGAATAAATCATATCCTATACTGCCTCTTTTTTTACGTCAATACCAAATATAGACATTTATATATTTTAGAAATTTCCATAAGTCCACACACATAAACACACACAATGAATAAATGTCCTGTCCCATCACTAGTAACTCTGACAAGCAGCATGCATTATTAAGATTTTCCCAAACTTTTATAGTCAAGCTCTCCTTCTAGGCTCTCAACACATTTAGTGTTTTTGCTCTCTAACATGGATCATAAAGAGTCTGATACAGAGCTGAATCAGTGCAGATTAATGGTGAAGACAAAACCAAGTGTCCCCAGGACTGGAACTCTGAACCACAGTCATGAAGACATAAAAAATAAAAGTCCCTCGAGCCCCTGAGTGACAGATTTAGGGAGCTAAAAATAAGAACAGTAGAAAGTTGTACAATGCTGCTCATGACCACCAGAAATCATGGACAATGAAACTGGGAACTGAAATCTAAGATGTACTAATTTTATATTAAAATAAACTGCATTTAAATGGATTAGTAAAAATACAACATATTTAATCTACAACACTTTGTTTATTATATGCCATTAGTATTTGAAGCAATAATAAAACCAATACTAATAACCTGTCACTGTGCTGCCGTAATTTAGCAGTAGCGGCTTTAAGGGGATTAAGGTCATTGGGGCTGTGATTTTTTTGTTTGTCTGTGTCACTGTATGTCTACTTGTGCCTGTCTTTGTTTATATGCATGTCTACTTGTCTCTGTGTCACTATGTGTCTATGTGTGCATGTCAACAAAGTGGTGAGTGTCTTAGGGTCGTGGACACCCCGGAGGCATGCTCTATTGCGTATTTGTGAATGACATGCACCAGTACCTGTGGAAAGTAACTGCATTAGTTGATTGGAACCAGCTGCCCCGATTCATGTCTCTCACCTGTTAGGTCCCTTACTCAAGTCCAGCACTGACTGTTTTGTGTATTTTTTGTCTGTTTTTCATTTTATTGTAAGAAACAAAACTCCCTGCACTTCAGAAATTTTCACTCCGTTTTTTGAATGGGATAGCAACACCGTCCCACAACACAACCCATATTTTAAATACTATGTTTAAGTCTGATCCATGTTAGTGCATTAGGAACTAATAGTGGGTCAGTCCTACTATTCGAGAAATTACTGCAAGCAGATGTCAGGAAATCAGCCATTAGAGAGCACAAGTGAGTGTATTTCTAGTGCCAGTCCTAAGCCGAGGTCAATGAATGTTTGTCCATACCGGATCGGTCGAGGCCCGGGTTAACAACAACAACCAACGGTACTGGTGGCAAATAGGGTACTGGCGGAAATTGGGCTACTGTTTGCCGATGACAACGAGGAGGGAAGCGTGAGAGGAGACAGAGAGACAACAGGAGAATCAAGAGGGTAGGACTGAAGGTAGAAACCCTGAATGTATAGACGATGACAGGAAAAGGTAGAGATTTGGCCGACATGATGGAGAGAAGAAAGATGGATATTTTGTGTGTGCAGGAGACAAAGTGGAAAGATAGCAAGGCTTGAAGCATTGGTGCAGGTTTCAAACTGTTTTATCAAGGTGTGGATAAGAAATTGAAGGTCTAATGGTGAATGTTGTCAGTGGCTATGCACTACAAGTTGGCTGTGAGTTTTTGGAGGGAGCTAGATGTAGTAGTAGAGAGCATTCCCAGAAAGAGAAGAGAGTGGTTATTAGTGCAGATTTTAATGGGCATGTTGATAAAGGAAACAAAGGAAATTAGGAGGTTATGGGTTTGGTGTTAAGGATAGGAACCTAAAAGGACAGGTGGTGGATTTTGCAAAGAGGATAGAAATGGCTGTGGTAAACACATATTTCCAAAGAAGGAAGAGCACAGGGTGACCTACAATAGTGGAGGCAGAAGAACTCAGGTAGACTACATCCTATGTAGACGAGGTCACTTGAAAGAGATTGGATACTGTAAGGTAGTGGAAGGGGATAGTGTAGTTAGACAGAATCGGATGGTGGTTTGCAGGACGACTCTGTTGGTTAGGAAGAGGAAGAGGGCAAAGACTAACAGACTAACAGATGAGGTCAGACAGGAATCACCATGGACTATGATATTTGTAGATGACATCGTTATCTGTAGTGAAAGCAGGTAAGTGCTAAAAGAGAACTTGGAGAGGTGGAGGTATGCTCTGGAAAGGAGGGGAATGAAAGTCAACACTTGTAAGACCGAATACATGTGTGTAAATGAGAGGGAGGAAGGTAGAACAGTCAGGCTACATGGATAAGTCGTCACAAAGGTGCAGGAATGCAGATACTTAGGATCAACTGTCCAAGCAGATGAGAAGTGTGGAAAAGAGGTGAAGATGAGAGTACAGGCAGGATGGAGTGGATGGAGAAAAATTTCAGGAGTGATGTGTGACAAAAGGTTTGCAGCAAAATTGAAAGGAAAGATTTATAATAAAGTATTGACACCAGCCTTGTTGTATGGTTTTAAGACTGTGGCAATGACTATGCGACAGGAAGCAGAGCTGGAGGTGGCAGAGCTTAAGATGTTGAGGTTCTCGTTAGAAGTGACCAGGATGGACAGGATTAGGAATGAGAACATCAGAGGGACAGCACAGGTTGGAAAATTGGGAGAGAGTTACAGAGGCAGACTGAGATGGTTTGGACATGTACAGAGGAGGGACAGTGAATATATTGGTAGGAGGATGTTAGAGATGGAGCAGAGAGGAAGACCAAAGAGAAGATATATGGATGTGGTCAATGTAGTCATGCATGTAGTTGGTGTGAAAGCAGAAGATGCAAAGGCAGAGTGAGGTGGAAAAGATTGACTTGGTGTGGCAACCCCTGATAAAAGGGAGAGGTCGAAAGAAGAAGAAGACTGCAAGCAGATGTCAGGGAACATGCTCCATATGCATGTCGACTCATGCCCAAGCAGCAGCTACACAAGTTTTCGACTTATGCCCAAGCAGCAGCTACACAAGTTTTCCTCTATAGTTTGCTGCAACAGTAACCTTCAGCTGTATGAGTGTCGATTTTGCCTCCACTGTTATAACTTATTATACTTATACCTCAGTATAATAATAGCTCAGTTGTTGCTAAAACACCAGCCCCACACCTCCAGGCTCCAACTACCTGTCACTCAAGACACTCTTTTTACTCATAGCTGGTAAATATTGCCTTCTACTGTACAGTAGACAGATCGTCAACTCATATAGAAGCCGGTTGTGATATATCCACAAACTGGGGAACTTTAATAGTGATTATATGAATTTGCCAGGTGTTCCAAATACTGTGAGTGTTGAGTGTATAGTGAAATAATTTTCCTTTATTTTACTATGTATATTGAGATATAATGACAGTTCTGATTAGACAAAATCTAAATACAAACAACTAAATGTCTGTTTATGAGGATAATCAGACCTTAAGGATTAATATAAAAAAATTCCAGAAGGTGATGTGACCGTTCTAGTCTAAGCCACCGAGGCAGAACCTTGACTGGGCTTGAAGCAGAGATTTGCTTGTCTGCGATCAAGCCATTATTGTCCATCGTTCAATCTCGTCCTGTAAAGAGGTGCTGAGGGAGTATGTGCACTTCCAGCTCAATTTTATTTGAGACAAGTCAAATAAAGCAAGTCTACATTGTCAAGAAAATCGAACTCCAGGGAGTGGAGTGTCCAAGAGGCACTTTCTGTTAAGTTTTTTCCTGTTTCTACACAACCATACTCCTCACCATAATCACCATCAAAATCATTATTACCAACAGTAAAATCATCACCATCACCACTATCATAATATTACCATCACAATCATCAAAATCAGCATCATAATTATTCCCATTATCATCAAACTATCCTCATCATCATTTCTATCTTCATCATTATAATCACACCATCATCATAAGCGTGATAACCATGAAGCTCCCCATCATCATCCTTTTCATCATCATCATCATTATTACCATCAGTTAATGTCATTATATGTACTAAAGCATAAGTGTGCAATAATGTCACACCTGACACTCTCTGTCCATCTGTCTGTATATCTATCGGTGTATCTTATATACATCCATCTGTGTATCTGTCTACAAGGCAGGACACACGCATTCATATTTCTGTGATTCATATGCTAAATTATTATTTGTTTATCTTCCAAACTGCCAGTCTACCCATTCTAGTAACATACAGTATATCTAACTGTCCATCAATCTATCTGTCAATATAGTTTATGCATCCATCAGTCTATCCATCCATCCATCAATCTATCCACCCGTCCATTTATGTAGAAACTTTTAGAAATACACTAAATTATGGATAGATGTATGGAAGCTTATATGTACAGCAAATGCTTAATTGATAAATAAAATTACATAAAAGCATTCAGGGATCTTATAGACTTACTGACCAATTTATTAGGTACACTGGTTCAATTGCTTGTAAATACAAGCCTGAAGTTAATGGTCCGAAAAAGAGAAAATATCCATTGACTGAAGGTTGTGTAGATGAAAATACCATGTTAATGTGAGAGGTCAAAGGAGAATGTGCAGACTGGTTTGAGATGATAGAAAGGTAATAGTAACCCACATAACCACTCATCACAACCAAGGTATACAGAATAACGTCTCTATTCAAAGTATGCTACAAAGAATTAAGGCAGTTCTGAAAGCAAAATTATGCACCAAACAAACTGGCAGGTGAGTGTATAATGTACAGTGCAGGAAAAGACAAGAAATAATGTGTCATATTATGTCAAGTATCTACTTTTATAAAAATTTCTCTTAATATACTTCTGTGAGTTCTGCATGTCTCTCTGATCCAGGATCAGTTTGTGATGTCATGTTTTTTAAAAGAGGTTTGGGGATGTAATGTGTTTTTACATTCTCCCTTGTTCTCATAACGAAAAATTGTAAAACTTTTGTTCCGATTACGGGTGTTTGATGGATGAGCCTCTTGTGAATGTCTGACAGCCGTGCAGCTGTCAGGCAGACTGCAGCTTTTTGGATTAAATTTTTAATGAGGAGTTTGGCTCTATACCAAACCGCTGTTTAATTGTCTGGTCACGTGCAGGGAGGTGGGTGGGGTCATTTTATTTTTGCGAATATTTCCTAGTATAATGTTTTTACGAATAAAATCTTTCTGGCGTGACTTTATATTCCAGAAAAAGTGACATTTGGAGAAAATTTAAATATAAGATATTTTCGGGCTATAATATAAGTCATGTGGCAAATGTTTTTGATTCATGAACCCTTTTATATTTTATCAGGACAAAAAGTAAATGGCACACTGCTTCCATCACAACAGCATAGTCCAAGGAAGCGTATTTTTGGAAATAAGTGCAGAGATTTATTATCGTGATCATAGATGAAATAAACAAACAAAGAAACAAAATCACACTGTAAAAACAAAATATGTAGCAAAGTATAAACATAGACACAAAGAACATAGGAAAATTAAACCATATTTATTCCACCAAATAACAGGGTAATCCTCTTTAATGCTGTACAACCAAAAAGTCCCAAAACCTCACTTAAATAGTCCTTATTGATTAAAAGATCAGAGGATCAGCTGTGCTTTTAGGATCACTTGACCACTCCCACACAGTTGTCATTGCCACCAGTTTGCCAAAGCTCCCATGGACCTGACACAGTCAAGATTATTAAATACACATTATGATTATATATATATGATGATATATAATAGACAGTTGGATATAAAGTAAGATGCATGACTGATAAAGTCCCATCATAATTCCATTTAAGGGTTTTTTACATATACAGTATAACTGTGTCTACATGTATGGATGTATGAGTGGATAGGAGTCAAGGCATGATGGGGAATATCTGATTAATCCAGGAATAGAATGGCAAAAAAGAACAGGAGCATTGGGGTGGGAAAAGGATAGAGAACAGAAAGATGAAAAAAGAGATGGAAAATCAAATAAATTGCTCTTGTGGACTTCAAAGCAGGCTTAGTGTGAACCTTTCTCTCTTATTCTTTACCTCTTTCTCTCTGTCGTTTTCCCTCTTCGCTATTTGCACAAGAGTGAAAGTCAAATATGCACAGCAAAGAGAGGAGGGAATAGACGACTAATACTCTGAATTCTGTTCTGACAAATCACATCCTACATCCACACACACACACACACACATTCAGTAACTCTGTCAGCGGTTTCCGCTGCAGCAAACGAGGCGCATTAACGTTGAGAGATGAAAAGCCGGAGTGTCAGAAATGGGAAATGGGAACACGTCATTTCTTCCCCTTTAACTGTAAATGGAACGAGCAGAATAAAGCAGAACAGCATGAGAGGACGAAAGAAAAAAACATTTTTAGCCAATTTTTCTTAATTTTCCTCGGCCACTGTGTGGACCTTTGTGCAGTTAATGTAAAGCAGCAAGAGAAATAGCTGCAGCTCTGAGCAGGAAAAGAGACTCATTGTTTATTAGTTTGCATTTCTTTAGTTTTTATTTTTACTGAAATTAAAAGGCCAACAGTTTAGCAAGACACAATACATTGAACGACCCCTAGATTAGGAGACCTTGCTAGTAACCGGTAACAAGTAGTAACAAGGTAGCAAACATCATCCATCATTCAAGTTGGCCTATGCTCACTGCAGCATCTTCACAAGTTCAGCTCGCTAGTTTGACCTTCAGATTTTAATAATCCAATGATCATTCAAGTCTTCTCATAAAACCTGAACAACAAGGACAAATGCTGTTTCAACTCACACATTTCCAGTGCTTATAGAATAACGTGTTAGGGGACAAGTAGTGTGTTTACTGAGATTTTAGAAATTTAATGATTTAATATTTTTATTTTTAAAAGAATAAAAGAAATAATTAATTAAAGATTTATTTTACAAATCAGAACACTAAAATTGTATATGGGCACATTGCTTCCTTGATTTTATCATAATTTGTACTAATCACATTATTTCTTTTAGATCTTAAGCAGCACAGATTGCAATTCCCAATCAAGCTCTGAAAATACATCCCATAATAATCAGCAAAAACTTCATTTTACCCTTTTAAAATGGACAGGAAAAATCACTGGAACAAATATATAATTGGAATAAAATCTCAGTCATGGCTCTGTGCCCCAGCATCGCTTATTATTTTACACAAACGAGAAAGAGAAATGTGAAATAGAAGGGAAAAATAAAAAGAGAAACATGACAGAATTACAATGGAAGAAGAAAGAGAAAACAGTGAGCAAGAAATACAAAATTAACTGAAAAGGTATACTATTTATATACCTTTATAATATACATTTATATATATAATATACTATTTCTAATAGAAAGGTGGATTAAACCCAATAAATACTTAGCAATAAATGAAGCTTGACCTCCTGGATAAAGCTATATATATCAGCTCCACCTAACTGGTATAGAAGGTGGGGTGGGGGTAATTTATAATGAAAATTTAAATCCTCGCTTGAAGCTCTTTACATTAATATAATATGCATAGGACGAACTAAATTTATTCAGTCAATTCAAGTAATTACTAATAGTAAGTAATTACTCACAGGTCGCAGAGTCAATATTCTGAATTTCTTGTTCAATTTGCAGACTTCGTCTCTAATCTAATCAATTCTCTATATTATGTCATAATTTTTGGGGATTTTGATATCCATTTTGATAATCCACTTAACTCAGCATTTGTATCTCACTTAAATTCGGTAGGAGTCCAACAGTATATTACAGGACCAATTAATTAGGGTGGTCACACATTAAACTTATAGATTAAATATTGAAAATATAGGTTTACTCCCACATTGTTAAGCTATACCATTACTTAAATCTGCCGTGTTACAGTTATAGGCACACATTTACATTAGAGCCTCTACATAGCGTTGTGACTACCTAATTTAACTTTAATTGGCTCACTGTTCAACCCTAAAGCACTGCATCAGGCAACTGAATTCTAATTATATAGAGATAAAAAATGTGAATAGAGATAAAAATGTGCTCCCTGGTATAATGACTTGAGATATAGAAAAGCTCTTAGTGCCGCTAAATCAGTATACAGTATATCTAGATTTTTATTTAGAACTGTAGCTAAGCTAACTAGCAAAATGACCAAAAAAGTGTTTTTCATGATCACTAACTTTTAAACAAAATAGTTGAAAATATCAGACTAAAAATGTATACTATTAAATGTAAATCAATATAATTCTATAACTTTTATGGTCAATAATATAACTGATTATTTTAGCAATCAGAAAACTTCAATTATGTAAACACGACAGAATTAGTTGTTTGTAAGGTTCTTGAAAGGGTTGTATCTCAGCAGTTAAGTTCATATTTACACAGGAAAAAATTATAGGAACTCTATCAGTCACAGAACAGAGACAACCCTGGTTAAAGTGTTGAGTAGCATCTGATCAGGGTTCTGTAGCTTTACTTGATCTATCTATCTATCTATCTGTCTCTCTCACACACACACAATAGATATTGTCATTGTTCAATTGCTGTTGTGAATTTGCCATTTCCTCGTATTAAAATTTTCTAAAAATGTTAAAAATGATGCAAAATAAAAATATTTCAAACATGGCATCGCATCTAAGGGTTAAATTCAAACTGAAATTAAAAACTTTTCACCTGATCATCTCTAATCACAAAAGCTACTCTCTAATTACAATGGCAATTTCAATCTGAGAACTCCTGTGATTATCTGGATTGAGGGAATGTAAAGCAATCTCTTCAGTATGTTTTAAGCATATTCAATATATAAAATATAAAAAAAACTATATAAAATATTACTTTTATAAAATCTTATGAAAAAACTAATTTTCTGTTTAGGATCAGAACGACTGTGAGCAAGCTGATGGCTTTTCTGGCGAATATTTTTTAAGAGCGACCGTCAGCCAGGTTAGAGCAATGACAGAAATGTGGTCGAATACGTTTGCTGTGCCCTTAGTCAAGCAAACTATGTCCCGTGACCGCTATTAAGACATTATGCTTTTTTTGCGCTTTGACATAAAGGACACTCGATCTGTCAAGACTGACAGATTTGCTGCAATATCCAACATCTGGCAAAGGTTTGTAACAAACTGCATATGGTCCTACAACACAGGAAAACACATCACATCACTTTTCCCCACTAAGGTCTGCTGCCCTTTTCTGCAGTAGGCCTATATCGCTACAAACCAGATAAATTAGCCATCAAATTCTGATTCAATGAACACAATCCAAAGGAAAGTTCCTCCTCCAGCTTAAAGTTTATATATTTTTACTATATTTTATTATTCAAATTAATAAAAGAATTAGTATTATTTGTTTCCTAAAAAATTTTATTATTTGTTGCCAAATCCCTGTGGCAGAGCATGCCTTTCGGCTGGCCATCACCAACCGGCAGCGGGCAGCCCCGCAGCTATACAACTTCCCCACTATGACCGCGGCGCCAACTGGTGCCAACCAAGCCTAGCTGAAGATCTTCGCCACACACGCCAGCTGGCCTCACTACGAGATGGCCGCCCACCTCTGCCTGGCGCAACAAGGAGATTCGCTGAAGGCACTGACAGAAATACAGCTGGAGAGCCTGAACAACCTCACCGTCCTGACGGTGGCTCTACAAGCACACTTCGGGAGATGCCCGAATGAGCTGACAGCAAAACAACTACTCACCGATAGACGACAACGAGAGCACGAATGAATTAGTGTGCTGGGTGCCGAGATCGCACTTCTAGTTCGGCAGGCGTATCCGGGGTTTCCGCAGACATTGCAACAAAATTTCATCAACGCATTGTTTCCATCGGAGTTAGAAAGACATATCATACTGCCTGCACCCAAAACATTTTCTGAACAATGCAGTCGCGGTGATTGACTTTGTGGGTGGGACAATAAAGCTATACTGTACTGAAGTTCGCCTTTTCCGTGGAGCAAGCGCTTGTACAATGCGGGTGTACCCTGATTTAAATGGGACACCAGATTCAGCACGTGTGCGGGCTTTGAGCAAATTTTAAGAATGAAGTGTTGGATTATCCCTGGAACAGAGACAGCACTTGTGGGATGTAACCATCAGCAATCATCAGCACCTGAATGCGGTTACTAAAATGGACTCTTACCCACTCCCGCCAAATGACAATGCGCTTGATCCGGATTGTTTCCTCATAGTTTAGTTTGCTGGATCTCCACAGCAGTTATTGGCAAGTTCCTTTGTCCCAGGCAGCAAAAAAAATACCGCTTTCACTATTGGCACTGAACTATAGTACTTCACAGTTTTACCGGTCGGACTTTGTAATGCGCTGGCAATGTTCTATTCATGTTAACAGCAGATCGGGAATAGAAACAGACCCGAAAAAGGCTGAGGCTGTGCGAGACTGGCAAACACTGCGAAATACTAAACAGCTATGGAGCTTCTTGGGACTGGCATCATACTACCGGCGCTTCGTGAAAGGCTTTGCAGACATGGCAGCACCACTCCACCATCTCACGGGCAGCTGTGTAAAATTTTACTGGCAGAAGCAGAACGAGCATTCAGCAAGCTGAAACTATGACTGTGCAGTGCACCCATCCTGGCATACCCGAGGCAGGAGGGGGACTTCATTATCAACACAGACGCCAGCAATCACGTCTTGGAGCTGTTCTGTTCCAGGTCCAAGATGCAGCTAAACGCGTCATTAGAGCAGGCGTTTGAGTAAAGCAGAGCGGAATTACTGTGTGACATAAAGGGAATTATTGGCTGTTGCAAGACTGAGACATTTTCGGTCACACCTGTATGGATTACAGTTTTTGTTATAGACAGTTCATGCTTTTCTTACTTGGCTGATGCACTTTTAGGAGCCAAAGGGACAATTAGCATGTTGGATTTTTGTTCTGCAAGATTATGACTTTAGAATTGAACACTGAGCCGATAAGCAGCATGGGAACACTGATACACTGTCTCGTAGGCCATATGAGGATTTAACTTGCCGGTATTGTGCACGCACAGAGGAGCGAGTTATTAAAAACAACTGGTGCACCACGGATCATCCACGGATTTGCGGATGATGATGAACAAGTTCGTTCTCATCGCCATTGACTGTTTCACCAAGTGGCCAGAGGCGTACGCAGTACCAGACAAGAGTGCAGCAACCACAGCAGAGAGGATGATGGAGTTTTTCTGCCAATTCGGAGTGCCAGAAGAGTTACACAGCGACCAGGGGCACAACTTTGAGAGCAAGGTGATGCAGGAAGTGCGCTGCCGCCTTGGAATAAACAAAACCTAGACAACACCACTTTACAGGAAGAGTGACGCATTGGTGGAGTGGTTTAACCGTACTCTTACTACACAGCTCGCTGTAGTGGGATCAGAGAACTAGCGCAATTGAGACAAACACCTATCCATCGTGCTGCTCACATGCCGGTCTGCCGTTCGGGACACCACAGGATCTACACCGCCACTGTTAGTGTTCAGACACAAGCTCTGCACGCCCAAGGAGCTGTTTTTTTTTTCTGAATCCACAGAGACGGGGGAATACGAATTTAATACCGGAGTACGTGACGGGGCTCCTCGAGCACATGCATCAGGTTCACGTTGCCCAACTTGATCAGACGAACGCTGGGGATAGAGAGCAGGCGCGCGTACCCATGGTGTATTAGGGCAGGCGGGCGCAGTAGATGTATTAGGGCCATTTACGGTAAGCAACAAGTTCATTGTCATTTCCATGGACTATTTCACGTAGTGGCCAGAGGCGTACACAGTACCGGACCAGAGTGCAGGAGCCACAGCAGAAGAGATGATGGAGGATTTTTTCTGCCAATTCGAAAGACCCGCCACACGGGGAGGAGGAGAATTCAGTGCCGGAGTACGTGATGGGGCGCCTCGAGTGCATGCACCAGGTTCACATTGCCCGACTTAATTAGACGGACGCTGGAAAGAAACAGAGCCAAGTTTACGACGTGCACTGCCAGGGGATCCGCTCGCACTGGGGACTCAGGTCTAGCTTTTCAACCGAAGGCGGAAAAAGGGACTGTGCCTGAAGCTTCAGTCGGTGTGGGAGGGGCCATGCACTGTGAAGGGACACCTCGGGGAAGTGGTGTACCAAGTTGCAGTGAGATGAAAAAGAATTGTGGTGCATTGGGATCGATGTGAACCCGAATGTTCCCGCAAACATGAAGGTGGGGAACAACCTGAAGCACAAAGGACTGTGTTGAACCGGCCAGCGCACAGGGGACAACTCACTGCAAAGAGGATTTCTTAAACGATACAGATATAATAAATATATATTTTTTTTATAAAACAACAGAAAAGTTACTGCGCGACATGACGTAATGCACTGCGCTCCACCAGACGGAAGCACAAAGTTAAAATCGACATGAAATGAACAGAGAAATTATTTATTAAAAGTTTTTATTTAAATTGATATTTTTATATGTTACCAAGCTTAAGACTGAGCTCAAGACGCTATCTCTCTCTCTCAGTGATTCAACTGGTTCATTCACACATCCCACAACTTAATTTGCACGTCTACAGGCAATTAAAAGCTGACAGAAGGAGTGGGGGAATCTGCTTCTACAATTTTTTACGCTGCATTCGGAAGATTCATGTTAAAAAAAAGCTGTGGGATATAAAAAACGGTGTCCCTCGTATTATATTAGGCCCACTACCTTTCTCCCTATATATCTTGATAAAATTATTGAAAGACATAATATCAGTTTCCATTGTTATACCGATCACACTTGACTTGAGACTTTCATCTGAAACTCATGCAGATAACATTACCAGGGCATCCTTTTTCACATCAGATACAGTATATTGCTAATATATGAAACACTGAGACACTCCATGATGCGGAAACAATAATTCATACCTTTGTTATTTTCCAAATTTTCCAGACATTCTAATATTTTATTGAAATGCCTTGTTGTCAGGATGATCCGGCAGGTGTATAGGCTATTATTAGAACTAATAGATATGATCACATTACTCCTGTCTTATTATACTTCTTTGGCTTCCTAAATATAGTATTGACTATAAAGCTCTAAGTGGTCTAAGTTAACATATAAGTGAAATACTAATATTTCATGATCCATGTCGCCTACTGTGTTCAAAATGTGCATGCTGCATAGAAGTTCCTAAAATAATAAAAGTCACAACAAGTGGCAGAGCTTTCTTTAACAAAGCCTCCTAGTTATGAAACAGTCTTCCAGTAAAACTTTGGGTCTCAATATTTAAGTCTAGATTTAAGATATGTCTGTTCAGTCAAGCATTCTGCATATAAGGTATATTCAAAACTGAACTGAATTGAATAAATTAATAAATAAATAAGCAGGGAGATGAAGCGATGCATGTGAGTGGTAGTGAATGAAGATGTAAAGATGAAATAATAAAGTGAAGGATGTGGTAATAAAAGAGATATATGTGAAGACAAATGCATAGGAAAAGAAAATGGAAGTAAGATAAAACTGTGGGAGGGGGAACTAGATTGCTTATTTGCACATTTTATTTTTTTGTTATGAGTTAGTTTCGAAGAAAAGAAAGGCATAATGAAAAGCACAGACTGAATGAAAATATATATATATTGTATTGTATTGTATATTTTTTACCATTCTTCCAGAAGCGCATTTGAAAAGTCACACAACTGATGTTAGACAAGAAGACCTGGCGCTCAGTCTCTGCTCTAATTCGACCCAAAGATGTTAAGGTCAGGAATTTGTGCAGGCCAGTGAAGTTCATCCACACCAGACTCTGTCGTCCATGTCTTTATGGACCTTGCATTGTAAAATGGTGCACAGTCATGATGGAAGAGGACAGATCTAAACTGTTCCCATAAAGTTGGGAGCATGGAATTGTCAAAAATGTCTTGGTATGCTGAGGAATTCATACACCTGTGGCCACGGAAGTGATTGGAACACCTGATTCCTATAATTGGATGGGTGAGCAAATACTATTAGAAATATAGTGTATAAACAGGAGTTAGACAATGAAACTGAAACACAATAGTCCTCAATAATTTATTAGTATGGTGTAGGGCCTCCTATACAGCGTCAATTTGTCTTGGTAATGACACATACAAGTCTTGCACAGTGGTCAGAGGGATTTTAAGTCATTCTTTTTGCAGGATAGTGGCCAGGTCACT
>JAOUQV010038551.1:0-11310 GCA_028565295.1 Aspidoras spilotus
AATAATAATAATAATAATAATAAACAAAACCAAATAAAAAGGAATTTTAATTAACAATGCCTTACAGCAAATCCGTATATCGATATCCATATGTAATCCATAATAATAATAAAAAATAATAATAATTGGGGTTATAATTTGTTTCCCATACCATAAGGCATAATTTATCAGCATGCAGGTTTTCACATGTCGGAAAGCAAAAACATGAAAATGTAAAGAATGTTAACATTAAATATTTAAAAATAAAATACTACATGATGGATAAAACGCTACAGATAAACACTAGACGGCGCTAGAGATTCAGGAAGTTCAACAGTAGTGCTAAGTGTTGTCCTCTTGCAAGTGTTTACGAGCTTGACTGACTGTTTGCTACGGTTTTTTTTTTTTGCAGTATGAGGTTGAGTCAAAAATTATCTGCACTCTTGCTGACTTATTGTAATCAACTTTCAAAAACAAACTGAAACAAATGTTCTGATAATGATAATAATAATGAAAAGTATTTTTATTATTATTGCTATTTCATCCTTATGTATGACATGCTGTATTATTGCATGGGCACAGCCATGTCTGATTGTTTTGCACATATTTTATCAATCCAATAGATTCAGTTCATGTTCACACTCAATGATGTCATAAGATATGGGCGGTGACAGGCATCTGACTCCTTTTCATCTTCTCAATCCATTCATAATAAAAAACTTTTTTCATATTGTCCACAACAATATCGGACCAGACACAAATGAACCAAAAAAACACTGCATGCTTCTTTGGTGCAAATCACACCTGAAAAAAGTCATGTTGACCAGTGACCAGAGAGACGGAGACCTCAAACTGATAGACAATGGATACATAGAAATGTAATACAATCCAGAATGTGGATAATTTTTGACTCCTCTTATAAAAGATATACTGTTTGGACCATTTGTTTGGACGCAAAACAATGCTGTGATCCATACACGCAGGGTTGAGCTTAATTATTCACACTGTTAGAGGTACTTGACGTCTTCACGTCTCAGCATTAAAGTATAATTGTCCTGAGTTTGTAAAAGATTGTCTCTTATTCTCTCAGCACCAAAATACAAACTGTGCCGGTTCTTATTAATAGTTTGGCCCTTTAAAAAAAGGATCCCTTCTTAAAACTGCACCATAACAGATAGATGGATGACACACACCTGGTGGACCAGGATCCCCAGGATACCCCCTCTTCCCCTCTCCACCATCCTGCCCAGGTGTACCCGGTGTTCCAGGGTGACCAGGTTTGCTGACACCCGAAGGACCCATTGGACCTAAAGGAGAAAATCAGTAGATTAGGAACAGCTGGCAGGTAGCATATGGTGGTTACCTTACCGTCACCTCTCATATAAGATGTCAATCTGTCTGCAATACTGTACAGGAGAAGATAACATTTACCAGCTCTGGGCCAACAGAGAGACTTTGATTATGGAGAGATAGTTGTAGTAAAGAGTCTGTGCCAATGTTTCAGTAACAGCTTCACTTCCTATACCATAGTATCCCAGATGTACCAAGAGTGGAGGAACATCAACAACATTCAGCCTAAGGCAACACATGGATCAACTTGTGCATGGAGGATGTTCACCAACTTGTTGAGTCTGTTCGCTGACATCTGTGTCACTGGATAAAATAGGTGTACTATCCTGGGTGTACACCAACAAACTACCAGCTGTAGGTCACACTTCTGGTTAATCCAAGAATCCAAGAATGGGGCAGTCGTAGGCTTGTGGTTAAGGAACCGGCCTTGCGACCAGAAGGTCCCTGGTTTGATTCCAAGTAGCTTCACCTGTGTGTATTTGTGTGTTTCACTGCACGGATGGGTTAAATGCAGAGGACCAATTTCGCTGTGTGCAGACACAGTGGCAGAATGTATCACTTATTTAATCGAGCATCAAATTAGAGGCGTGAACTAGCGGAGCTACTTATTTGGCACCAGTGATCCAGTGATTATTTTTATTCCAGGTAACATATAACATGAAACATTCACCATTAATTAAATAGTTGCTAAATTAATTAAAGTTTTAATAAGCACTTATGGTTAAATTATTTTATACTCTTACATTAACAAAAATTGTTTTACCTTAAACAATAATTAGATTAGGAACACCTGGCTATGCACAGGTTTGTCCGGCTATCTATCTATGGAATGTTGTTCCGTCTATACATAGCTGGTAAATCTTATACAAGAGACAATTTTAATGTAACCACAAACTAAACACATAAGCAATGATCATTGTGACCACCAGGTGTTTCTAATCTAGTCATCATTTAGATTTTATATATACACTCACCTGGAAGTCCTGGTTGACCCGGATCTCCAATTCCTGAGCGGCCTTGATTTCCTTTTTCTCCTTTTTCTCCTGGATCACCTGGAGAATCCGAGCAATAAAACATTACAGCACAAATTAATCTTGCCATCATCATTTTGCAGTGCTTGGATACAGTAAACAGACTGACTGGGCATGGAAATCTCTTATCAAATCGTTGAGCTCTACCCAGGGATTTCATCCTCATGGAGTTACTAACACTTCTACATTTTTTAGCAGCTTGCTTTGGCCACTGAGAATTCCAGGCTGCAAACATGTACTGGAAAAAATAGTTCAGATTTTTTTTGCATGTACTATAATAAGGAATAAACTAAAAGATTATTATAACTAATAGGGTAATTAGAGATTTGCCCATGATTATCATAAACTGTAAAAACATTACCTGTTGCATAACTTGTGATGTTTTAAAGCAGTTTAATCAGTTAAGCAGTTAACCATCTGCACTAACGGCTGGAAGCTTGGGCTTTTACCAGAGCCAACAGAAAACTACTGATGAACTCCCGCGACCAAGATTTTTACAAGGTCATTGCTTCAATTTGCGTGTGTGACCGCAGATTAATTTCTATCTCTAATCAGGAAAGAAGCCTAAAGACATTAATTAACATAGCAGTTAACTAAACATAAATTATAATGTTTGGTTTTAAGGTAAGATCTATAGTGTCCAGAAGAGCTGCATCAAATTCTCATTAAAACTTATCAGATCATTTATTTCTGTAAATATGTCTCTGTAAATTTCAAGACAATTTGCTGAAGTGCAAACCAAGCATTAGAACGGGAAAGAAAGGGCATTTGAGTGATGTTGAACGTGCCATGATTGTTGGTGCCAGACGGGCTGGTCTGAGTATTTCAGAAATTGCTATCTCTAGGGTTTACAAAGAATGGCCAGAAAAAGAAAACACATCCAGTGAGTGGCAGTTGTGTTTTCTAAAATGTCTTGTTAATGTGAGAGGGAAGACTGGTTCAAGATGATAGAAAGGCAACAGTATCTCAAATAACCATTTGTAACAACTATAGAATGAAGAATACAACATCTGTTGAAAGTATGGCACAAGGAATTAAGGCCGTTCTGAAGGCAAAAGAGGGTACAACCTTTTACCAGCAAGGTGATCCTAATAAAGCTGTAACTAATGAGTGTAAAAAAGTCTTAGTCACGTAAAAGGATGTGCTGTTGATGTAAAGACGCTCACATGCATATCTGTATGTTTCTACATACAAGAAAGAAAGCATTAATTCTTCTTCTTCTTTCAGCTTAGTCCCACCTTTACCTTAAAGCTATCTGTCACTACCTACCGCACATCTCACTACTGTCATGCTGTTCTCATACATGTCCTGCACCAATCTAACATACTTCTCAGCCACTTCGGAATTCCTCATATTACACCACAGTTCCTTCCTCGGCACCCTGTCATAAGCTTTCTCTAGAGCCACAAAGACACATTGTAGCTCTTTCTGACCTTCTCTATACTTCTCCATCAGCATTCTCAAAGCAAAGTTTATAAACAATAAAAAACTAGAGGAAGTCCATATATGGTGTTTGTATAATCAAAGTTCCAAGGTACAATTTGTGAAGTTTTATTTATAAAAGAAAATGATCTGATAAGTTTATAAATGAGTGTCAGTTCTTCTGGAGGCTTTGACTCTTACTTTTTTGCTTCAAATCCCAGCAGCATTTATTAAGTTTTTCGTTAGAAAGTATCGTGTGGGAAATCTGAACTCATTCTGACTCAATAATGCATAATTGATCTAATATTTGTGCTAAGATTTTGCACGCTACTATAGTTGTGAAGTTTCCTGAATTGAAACACATCTTATTTGAACATATTGTAAAAATAACAAAATGCTGGTCAATGTCATGTTGCTTGTCTGATCTATGCTCATTTATTTACCAGCTTGATGTTTTATTATCCTAAAATCTAAAGCATGATGAAAAAAAATCTTTTGCCAAGCTTTGTTACCTTTCATCCCAGGAACTCCAGGTCGTCCAGGTGCACCTCTTTGCCCCTGTGCTCCGTCTGATCCTGGTACACCTGGAAAACCTCTGGAACCCTGAAGACCTGTAGATCCCGGAGGCCCCGGAGGCCCCGCCCTTGTGTGGCAGTGTTCACAACTTCTCTGTTGGCTACTAAGAATTAGTGAAGGAATCTCTGCTGCAAATCAAAGAATTATATCTGTCATCAGGTAAGGAGAAGACAATCACAATGACAGTCAGGTGAAAACTTATCTGTAACTTTCATACAGTATTTGTTAGTGTGCAATGTATGGTATTTTTATGCTTGTTTTATTTCAGGAACTAAATTTATTTATCCAACCATCAATAATCTTCGGCTTAATCCACACGCTTGTGGGCCAGCCAGCAAGAACAACCCTAGACAGGGCCCCACTCCATCATATGGCGTACACACACACATACACACAAACACACACATACACACACACAAAGAGCCACTTTAGAGACAATAATTACCTGATCTGATCAGTTTTACTGAGTGTTTTATAGAATCTGATACATTTCATCTTGAGACTGCAGACCAGACACTTGCTTGTTTTATGCAGCAAAACCCAGCAGCTTTATGTTGTATTATTTACAGACATGCAAACAATTGTTAATTGTGGTTTCAAAGAAATATATATATATTATATTTATGCTGACTAATTCAGAATTTAATCAAGTGAATGTATCTAACCAGTAATATTTAATGTGTTTTACTGCACTGTAGCTTGTTATATAGATATTTAGTGACACTGATTTGAGTAAAGAACCACATAATCCAGAGTATTTTACAGATGAATAATTAAAACATAGACAAACAGCCAGTGCCGTTAAACATAGCATCATTTAAAGTTGCAGTTATTAAGGTTCCTTGCAGGTTGAGGGTGAAACATCACACAAACTTTCCTTACCTCATGTGATTTTCTTACTCTAGATTGCTGTGTGATGTGTATTGTTGGTGTTTGTGTGGATGTTATCATGAATACTCACATTGAAGAATGTCTCTGCAGATCTGCTGAATGTACTGCTCAGACATTTCTCTCCCCTGCAATGAACAGATCACAGATACGGTATCAAGAACTAGTTGAGCATTTCCTGAAGGAACTACAAGATGACTTGAAAACATGGGCCCTGAAAGGGACAAATATTATGCAATGTGTTTGTTGTTGTTGTTGTTGTTGTTGTCATTCAAAATACCAGTCACTATGTTATTATGCAGCTTTAATTTCTGAAGCCTTGTTTTGAGCCAGATTTGGACCCTTCGAACAAAATCAGAACAGGACAAATACTTAACCTATGCCTTATTTAGAGACATTTTTAAGAGAGGACCCCTTGATGATTGATTTGATGTCATTTTGTGTGGATTGAGAATAATTCCTGATTTATGACAAATTATGATATAAACATGGAAGATTTTTCAGTACAGATTTCCAAAATAAAACACTTGTAAATCTAAAACTAACTGATCAACCCATGATAAGATATTTTTACAGTTTTAGAAAAGACAAGTTTCTCCACCTTGTAAAGTTTTTATCTAGATTTTAGGTGATAGATTTGAAAAGCGGATTAGAAGATTTGAAAGCAGATTCTCCCTAGGTCAGTCACACACTCTAACCTCTTCCCATAAAAGAACTAGAAAATGTATTCATTTATTCCAGTGGAAAATGATTTTTAAAAACCATTAATCTCATCAACATCAAGGGTCTTATTTTAATTTACTATAAAATTGTGTTTAAATGAGTAAATGTTATTTGGTTTTGTCTGTATTTAACAAATAAGTGTACTTAAGAAGAAAAATAATAACATGACATATAAGGAATAACAATAGTAATAATTAACCTGAAATATTATTTTATATTCTTTTTTTATAATAATAATAATATTAATAATAATACAATCAATTTATAGCGCCTATGATTGTACCCAAGGACACCTCACATCAAAAAAATCTATTCATAAACCGATTCAGAAGGTATAGAAAGCAAAGTCAATTGAAGAGATGCGTATTAAAAAGAGATTTTAAGTATGGAAGAAAAGAGACAGAACATAGAGAAGATGGAGGAGAGTTCCACATAGTGGGGGCTGCCACCTAAGAAGGACAGCCTAAGTCAGAGGACCTGAGTGAGCGTAGGTGAGTGTAGGAGTTGGGAGTTGGGAAAGATAGACTGGAGCAAGTCAAGTCATGTAATTTGATGCTGAGATCTTAAACAATAGATCATGCTAAATACTTTGAGGTACTGTGTTTGTAATGGATTATATTACAAGGGACATTGGAAACAAGGGACATCTGTTTTCTGACAGACACATTGCACCACAGTGCTGAATGTATCTGCAAAGTTTTCTCCATATCATTCTCTTTGAGCTCCTGACCAGTGGGTGAGAAACCCATGCGAAAACAGGGAGAATATGCAAACTCCGTACAGATCCCCAACCTGGGATCGAACCCAAGTCCTTCTTTGTGTGAGCTGACAGCACCAACACTGCGGCACCATGCTGTCCTTCTGCTAACCAGAATTATTACAAAATAAGCAGGGCTTCTTTAAGTGAAATGGCCTGAATTAGCCTTTATTTCTTTGGTCATGGCATCAGCATAAACAATTTGTAGCAGTACATTTCGAAAGGTCTGTTTTGGGTCTTAATTACATTATACTACGGGGTGTGGGAATGTGCTGATTCATATTTCAACAGATGCTTGAATAAAAATATATTAATTAGGTGTTTGAACACTAGACAAGGTTGTTCTAAATAAGACACTGCTTTGTTGTGCTGCTCCACCCTCCGATAGCATGACTGCTTTCATTTATAATGGTTTAAATTGACACAAATCACCATAAACGAGATCACATCAAGTAATTTCAGTCATCATACAACCAAGTTTGTGCTGTAAGGTGAGATGGGTGTGGCTCGGCCTTGCCTGTCATCATGAAAACTATGAAACTATAAAAAAAATTATATATAAATATATAAAATATATAAAATACAGAGTTATGTTGTGAAGCAGAGTTATGTTGTGAAGGCTGATGTCTATGTCTGATGTCTATGTCTGATCTGGAAATGATTTGCCACATAGTCCACAGTAACTCGTCTCTCTAACAGAATCAGTTCATGCTCAAGGATGTCATCAGTCTTGATTCCTCAAGAATGACACTTGTGTGACCTTCCTTAAATCTTCTATATGCATTCTTCACCCCAAAAAAATCCGGCATATTGTCCACATAGTCTTGGATAAATATCAGACAAAAACACATGCTGCATGCTGCTGTTTTTTTTTTGTGCATGACATATTTCTGTGCACTGCAGTCAAAAATGAACTGAACACGTTCAAATCTGTACAGCAGGGCAGTCAGAGACAATCATTTCATTACAGCTGTGATAAGACAGAAGAATTTGATATAAGTTTCTTTTACTTGATGTCCAGTTATTAGCTGATTTATTAGTCGTCTCTTTATTACATTGAGCAGGTAAGCGGACACTTACAGGTCGTCCTTCAGGTCCAGGTGGTCCGGGTTGTCCAGTATTCCCACTTTGACCTCTGGACCCTGGAGTGCCTGGCAATCCCGGCAGTCCTGGGATTCCTTGGTGTCCGATATGTCCCATCTGACCAGGATCTCCTGTCGTCCCTTTCTGACATGCAAACAAGCACAGCCTCAGCAAAACAAAACAATAGTATCAGATTCTCCAAGACATTCCATAAAACTTACCCGCTAATTATATAAAATTACTGTGTGAAAACGATTTAGTCACATGACAATGACATGCTGTAAAGCAATGATGCCGAATACTAATGAAATTGTTTGTACAGAAAAAAAACTGTAAAAGGATGTCAGATAGGGCGATGAGTTCGAAGTTAAACAGTTGTCAGTGGCTATGCCCCGCAAGTTGGCTGTGAGTTGGTGGAGAAAGAGAGATTCTGGAGGGAACTAGATGAAGTAGTAGAGAGCATTTCCAGAGAAAAGAGTGGTGATTGGTGCAGATGAGGAGGTTATATGCAGAGTTTGATGTTTAGAATAGGAATCTAGAAGGACAGATGGTGGTGGATTTTGCAAAGAAGATGAAAATGGCTGTGGTAAACACATTGTTCCAAAAGAAGGAGGAGCAGGAGCACAGGGTGACCTACAAGAGTGGAGGCAGAGGCACACAGGAAGACTACATCCTGTGTAGATGAGGTCACTTGAAAGAGATGGGAGACTGTAAGGTAGTGGCAGACATCGGATGGTGGTTTGCAGGATGACTCTGGTAGTTAGGAAGAGAAAGAGGGCAAATGTAGAGAAGAGGACGAAATGGTGCAAGTTAAAAAAGGAGGAATGCTGTGAGGAGGTAAGAAAGGCTTTGGGTGGTAGCAAAGAGCTTCCAGATGACTTGGTAGAAGCAACAACAGTGATTAGACAGATAGGCAGGATGGTACTTGGTGTGTCATCTGGACAGGTGAATAACAGCAAGCAAACCTGGTGGTGAAACAAGGAAGTGCAGGGGGTTATTCAGAGGAGAAGGTTAGCAAAGGAGAAATGGGACAGGGAGAAGACTGAATAGAGTAAGCAGGAATAAAATATGATGAAGCATAAGACAATGAGGCAGGCTAAGCAGAAGACCAATGATAAGTTGTATGAGAGGTTAGACAGTAAGGAAGGAGAAAAGGAGTTGTATCGCCCTGCAAGGCAGAGAAATAGAGTGGGAAAGGATGTGCAACATGTCAGGGTTATCAAGGATAGTAATGGAATTGTACTGACAGGTGAGGATGAGGAAAAGACGGAAGGAGTATTTTGAGGAGCTGATATATGAAGAGAATGGCAGGGAAAGAAGAGTGGAAGGCATAAATAGTGGAACAGAATATAGTAAAGATTAGCAAGGATGAAGTAAGGAAAACTTCAAAAAGGATGAAGAAGGAAAAAGCAGTCGGAACTGATGACATATCGGTGGAGGTATGGAAATGTATAGGAGAGATGGGAGTGTTGCTTTTGACTAGATTATTTAATGAGATTTTTGAGAGTGAACCGATGCCTTAGGAATGGAGGGAAAGTGTACTGTACCAATTTTTAAGAACAAAGATGATGTGAAAAAGTTGTTGAAGCTAGTCTTAGACAATCAGTAACTGTTTGTGAGCAGCAGTATGGTTTCATGCCAGGAAAGAGAATGCTGATGGAGAAGTACAGAGAATGTCAGAAAGAGCTACACTGTGTCTTTGTGGATTTAGAGAAAGCTTATGATAGAGGAACTGTGGTGTTGCATGAGGAATTCAGAAGTGGCTGAAAAGTACGTTAAATTGGTGTAGGACATGTATGAGAACACCATGACAGTAGTGAGATGTGCTTTAGGAATGACAGATAGCTTTGTTGTATGGTTTGGAGACAGTAGCACTGACTAAAAGACAGGAAGTAGAGCTGGAGGTAGCAAAGATTAAGATGTTGAGGTTTTTTATTAGGAGTGACCAGGATGGCCAGGATTAGGAATGAGAACATCAGAGAGACAGCACAGGTTGACAAATTGGGAGACAAAGTTAGAGTGGGTCGATTAAGATGGTTTGTACACCAATGGTTTGCAGAGGAGGGACAGTGGATATATTGGTAGGAGGATGTTAGAAATAGAGCTGCCAGGCAGGAGGCAGAGAGGAAGACCAAAGAGGAGATATATAGATGTGGTCAATGTAGACATGCAAGTAGTTGGTGTGAAAGCAGAAGATGCAGACGACAGAGTGTCTTTTTATACCAAGTCATGTTAATGACCTATTGCCAATTGACATAATGACTTACAATTGTTTGTACTCTTAACATTTCCAGCCTCTTAATGACCCATTCCAACTTTTGAGATGTGTTGCTGTCACAAAATTTCAAATGGGCCAATATTTGGCATAAAAATTACAAAATGTCTCACTTTTGACATTTGATATTTTGTCTATGGTTTATTATGAATACAATATCAGTTTTTGAGATTTGTTAATTATTGCATTCTGTTTTTATTTAGTTTGTACTTTGTCCCAACTTTTTTGGAATCCGGTTTGTAATATTATATAAAACCTACGATATCATATTCATATTTCAGGGCCTGGTTCTAGTGAATCGCCATGATTTAAAGGATGATGTTTGTGTTTAAAGCATAAAAATATTAACTCACCTCCCCTTTTTGTCCTGTAAGCCCCGTTAAACCCTGCAGATGTAAAAACATGTGAGTCATAAGTCATGTGACTAACTTTTATCTATTAATATTATTAAATGACTTATGAATCAGTTTATGAATCAGTATTTATTCTAACTGCTTTACTGAACATCAAACTAATCTGCATCCGTTTAAAAGCCGGGGGCTAAGGGCTGTAACTTCTTATTATTCTTTCTTTGATAAAACCATTTAATTACCAATAATTACTCTACTGTGATTATCTTTGTCCTGGAAACTCGGATTCAAACATTATGAATAATTAAAAAACAGTTTTATTGGAACAGGTTTATTAAACTTCAGTTCTTTACCTCTTTATCTTTTATTTTAGCCATGATATACAGAGAATAATAATAATAATAATCTGTGGAATAGGGATAAACTGACCTAGATTCCCAAGCTCATGTCAGCAGAGGAGAACATGCAAACTCCAAAGAGAAAGAACAAAGGACGGCCCAAATTACTCTACTGGTGATTATTTTTCTATTGGAAACTCAGATTCCACCATTATCAATAATTAAAAAACAGTTTTATTAGAACAGGTTTATCTGGACCTCCTTGCTGTGAGGCCGTAGTGATAAGAACTACCCAGTACAGTACATTAAAGATATGAAATATCAAGCTTACATTATAACCGGGTTTTCCCATCTCTCCTTTGTCACCCTTTAAACCCTGAAATTAAAATATTTGAAACAATATAAATAATGAACATTCAGGTTATAAATAATATACAATACATAGGGTAAATTTGGGTAATCTGTGACATGTTAGATACTTTTATTTCCTGCTTTAGCACAATTTCACTATCTGTCTGTCTATATATCTTATCTGTCT
>JAOUQV010041202.1:0-17970 GCA_028565295.1 Aspidoras spilotus
TGAATTTAACCTCATTACACTTTCAGAAAAAAAGGTCAATCAATCAATGTTTATCTATCTATCTATCTATCTATCTAGCTAGCTATCTACCTATCTATCTATCGTTCAATCATGTATACTGTTTTTTCCAAATGATCTTATATATCTTTTTTATCTCTACGGTAACGTCAGCATCACTGGGGCTAAAAGTAGCTTAGACATAAAAACAGTTATGTACCTAGCTGCAATTTTTCACAAAAAAAGTGGGAAATAAAATCCAACTGCTTCGTCATTATTTGATACATTTTTGTCTTTTTATATTTATTTTAGTGTGGCACGGTGACACAGTGGATTGTGTGTGGAGTTTGCATGTTCTCCCTGTGTTCATGTGGGTTTACTTTGGCTGCGTGGGTTTCCTCCCACAGTCTAAAAACATGCACGCTAAGTAAATTGGAGATGCTGAATTGTCATTGACTTTTGTATAGACATATAACTTTGTGTATAAGATAAAACTTGTGTATGAATGTGACCTTGTTTCTCTCATTAAAAATGGACACTCATGCTCATTAAGTTGCACTCCCGGGCGCCGTCCCAAATCTGCCCATTCCCATACACTCTGTCTCTGGAACGGCCAAAGCCATGCCTTTATTTAGCGCCCGAACCATGCGTCATGTCTGTGTCCACGCCAAAGCCACGCCTTTCTACAGAGCCGACTCCAAAACAACGCCTTACTACAGAGTCAGTGCCCATGCCTAAGCCAAGCCTCTTATCATACCGCTGCTCAGCGTCCATGCCAAAGACATGCCTCGTCCCAGTGTCTGAGATAAGGTATTCAGGAGCATCAGAGCAAGATCCAGGCCTCGTGTCAGTGCCCACGCATCCCAACAGCATCCGAGCCAGAGCAAAGCCACTCGTCTGTGTCAAATCCTGAGCCCTGCTTCTCATCACCGCTTGCGCTTTATCCACATATCCACATTTATCCTTAGCAGTGGCAGACTCGAGGCCAGTAACAAGTCCCTCTTTCGAGAGGTTCTATGGGTGCCTAAAGCATAGTCTGTGCAGGAGATCTGTTGACTATGCCTCCCAAATTTCCCCCCGCGGAAGCCCTTTAGTTTTGGGGCGCATCAGTGTTGTTCACCTTGTAAGGGGGAACTGTAAGGTATTCGCAAATACAATCTGTCTTGGTTTTATGTTTTTTTTATTCTTTCGTTGCAGGTCATGGACAAATGGACCTTTGTTTTGCCATATATGTTTATGGGTGTGTTCATGTCATGTTTGTTTTTGTTTATGTTTACATTTCTTTCCATGGTTACTCCAAGCAAAAAAGGTGCTCTTGTTTATTTGTTTACGCCCTGTTTTTTTTGCACACACCCCCTTGTTATCTTCACAGGTGTGTGTTATGTGTTTGATGATCCGGGCCGGCTATATACAGAAAGTTTTGGTCTGTTGCCGGCACGGATCATTGTCAATTTTAGAGTGTCGATTAGTGAGAATTGTGTGTCGAGTATTCAGTGTCAGGTAACGATTTTTGAGGTTTTACGTTCATGTGGTTTATGCTATTTGCCCAGTTTTGTGTTTCTCGTTTAGTTTTGTTCTGTTTCGCAGCACATTTGCTGTTAGGTTTTGTTTTCCATTTTCAAAGTTTTGGTCCCTCCATCTCCTGCTTTGTTTCCCTGGTTTGGTACGAGGTTGGCGATCCCATTTTTCAGTATAATTCCCCATAATGGGGAAGAGTGTACGGGAACGGTCAGGTTTGGGACGGCGCCCGGGGGTGTGCATTACATTCTTATCTTTTTATTTCATTTTAATATTGTTCTACCTTCCATTTATCACAATGTCTCATATTTTTTAATTTTTATCATTTTTTGAAAACTGTTTGCTCTATTTACTGTCTATTTTACCCCTCTCCTGCTTATATAGATGGAAGAGGAGATGCATCTAAGCTGTGTAATGTAAAGTTTGGTGTCCCACAAGGTTCTATATTAGGCCCACTGCATTAATCCTTGTATATGCTGCCTCTGGGTAAAATTATTCATAGACATAGTATCAGTTTCCATTGTTACACCAATGACACACAGCTGTGTTTTTCAGTAAAAGCACATGAAAGACATTATCTTAATTAAGTTGAGGAATGTGTAAAGGACATTAGACAACGGGTGCTAAATAACATTCGCCTTCTTTAATCTGATAAACAGAAGTACACATTCTTTAAGCACAGGAAGATAGAAATAATCTTTCTAAAATGTTGTAGTTACTCTGGATGGTAGTTCAGTCACTTCCTGTGAATCTTTATGTGACTCCAGTCTCTCATTTAAAGCTCACATAGATAACATTACCAGGACAGTCGTCTTTCATCTTTAAAACATTGATAAGAAACACTCCATAATACTGAAACTCTAATTCATAGCCTTTTCACCTCCAGATTGGATTATTGTAATGACTCGTTCTCTGGATGCTCCAGCAGGTGTTTACGAAAGCTTCAGTTAGTGTAAAATGATACAGTCAGAGTTCTTACAAATGTAGTGTCCCTGTAGTGTCTCAGCTTAATGTTTGCTTATATTTATGTTTAAAACAATTCTGTGAACCTGCCTAAGTTTCCCAATGAAGCTCTCGCCGCCTCTGGATAGGTCAGTGGGGTCAATGGATATCAGGTAGTTGGAGGTTTTGCTTTTCTTTCTTTTTCTTCCAGCTAAAAGGAACATCTGCACAGAGGGACAATTTAATAAAGCAGTGAACAACATAAAAATACATGTACATTTTAAAATTTCAAGCAGCCTTAAGGATAAATGGACAGTGATAGTGATATAAAAAAGACTTTTATCTGAAGACTTCAAAAATAAACCCCTTCAGGTATAATTTTTAAACTCTAAATGGTACTAACACCTAGGTGAGGTTTCAGTCATTTTAAATTTACAAATTTACAAATTTATATACATAGTACACAATATGTTGACAAAAAAACTCCTGACAATATGTCTCCAGTTCACCTAGCATGTGTGGCTTTGGACTCTAGGAGGAAACTGGAACACACGTAGTAAACCAATGTGAATATGTGCGAGAATTCCACACAGAAATGTCTGGGTCATCCCATCAAACCCAGGTCCTAGTTGCTGTAAGGCAACAGCACTATCCACTGTGCCACCTTCCTGCCCCAAATAGAAATGAGGGTTAAAATCTGCTTTATGAATATTAATGAGATCACAGTGATAACAGGTTGTAATGTGGACACAGGCTTTAATCAAAGGGCGAAACCAACTGATCTACATTGGCAGCATTTGATATTTGATGTCTTCCTGTGCACTTTTCCCAGTAGAAGCGTGCCTCAATTCTGAGATACATAAAATTGAATTTTAAAAAAGCACTGAGTAATAAGTAATCTTCCTTATAAAGTAACAGGGTGAATATAATTCCCTCTACTAGGCGACTCACTAGTTTTTGAGACACAGCTGATGTCTAAATCTAAACATTTGGATCTATCATGAAGTCACAGAAACACAACAATCTTTGATCAAAATGCAGACAGATTTTTACTGACTTTCTTTCCGTCTTCTTTCTCCAGATGGAGGTAGTACGTGGGGTACATGCCTCGGTCCATTCCTTTTTTATCCCGTGTGATCCTGCATTTTATGGTCAATCCCTGCGGTGCTGGTCTCAGGGTGAACTCCTCTAGTTCGCCTACCTCAATGGACGGCTCCATGGTGACTGGAGTAGATGCGGAAGCGGCTTCCTGATTAATAGGAAAATACAGATAGATTTATATATTTATTATATATATATATATATATAGACACTGAAAAATCTACTATCGAAGTGAACTTGCAGAGCTGCTACAGTGGGCATGGGTTCCGGGAATTTTTTTCCCTGTCGTCTAACTGCTGTAATTAATTAAAAATACAGTATGCAACAATATGTGTTCATTTACTTCTGTGAAAAAGTATTAACCCCTTTCCTATAATATTTATTTATGCTTTTTAAATTTAATTGTTAATTTAGCACATTTAAATTTTTATGAATATTAACTATACAATACGAGTAAAAACAAAACAACACACATCAGGGCTGTGTAATTTTTACCTTTGGATCAAGTGAAGAGTCATTAATAAAAGTTGGAGCTGTCATGTGTGCAGGATCTGTGTGTCATGGAATAAAATAACACACACACAAACACAAACACACTAAGCAGTCTGATTAGATCTCCACCTTGCTGGACTTCTTGCTGGTGGCCGATCCTGGTCTGGTGTTACTGTTGAGGTGGGAAGAACTGGAGCTGACTTCTTCATCATCGTCATCATCATCTTCCTCATCAAAATTCATGCTGCTGGAGATTCCTGTAGGAAGATTTCTTCATGTCATAATCACTGAACAGATCGACCTCAACATGTCACACCAGATAATCAGATATTTTACATTAATAATCATCTGATTCATTACATATTGATTCATTACACGGATTCATTACCATTATTACACATGGACACATTACATTGATTCATTACACATTCATTCATTACATTGATTGATTACACTGATTCCTTACTCATTGATTCATTACACTTATTCATTGTATAGATTAGGTTTCCTCAAATTTTGGTTCTCATACCTTTCTTGAGCATGGTGACCCGCAGGTCCTGCTTGCTGTGAGCGTAAGATACAGCTTTGCTCTGGACCTCAGAGTCACTGTCTTGTCCGGAAGAATGTCCTACTGTCAGGATGTGTATTTGTCCGGTCAGGTCCTGGGTGTCGTCCTGGAACACCGCCGGTCCTGCAGTACAAGAACAACATGGATAATGGTGCATTCTGGGTTCTCATATTCAGCACATACATATTTTCATGCTATCAACAAATTCAGAAGAACAATCAGTTCACTGAATGCACATTATTTCAGATCTAATTCAGATTCTTAATGCTGGACCTGTTCTTTTATAAAGTTTTTATGTTATACAATGATGTTATATTAACCCTTGATTATTAGTTCATGCAACAGATAAACACTTTTTCCATACTGGACGAATTTGTCCAGAGGTTGCCCAGTCCTCAATTACGCCTCCAAACAAGATATTACATGTTAAGAATTCAGACCAAGAGAAAGCTCAAGCTAACCTCTAGAGGCATCTTGGAGAAAAAGTAATCTTGAAGAGCAGTGTCGTGATGGCTGGACATTCATTGTGACATTTAAAGGATAATTACCTAATAGAAGATTTAATATTGACTGGAAAACTCAAAATAAAGCAGTGCTTGTGACTCAAGTGGTAAAGTTAATGATTCGAAGAAGTAGACAAGATGGCTAAAATGTATACGATCCAAAATTATATAAACGTAGAAAGAAAACAGAAGTAGCATAAACCCATGTGCCCATTCTTGCAGCAGAGGTAATGGCTCCCATCAGTATTTCCAGCACAGTTTTATATCAGATCCGAGAGGATAAACGTGTTAACACAAGAAAAAAGTAATTATCTAGACACTCTCTCTGATATACAGTGACAACTCCAAGTCAACTAGACATCAACATATTAACCTTAGACCAGTGATTATCATACGTTTCATCAAAATCTACAACATCTATATTAAAGCCCCTACCCACAATGTTACTCAAAAATGTACTACCAGAAATAATAAAACCTCTCATAAAAATGATCAGTACTGGCTATGTCCCTAAATCATTTAAATTAGCAGTTATCAAACCTATGATTAAAAATCCTAATCCAGTCAGGATTTAGGTCCCATCATAGCACAAAAACAGCCCTGGTTAAAGTTGTGAATGACCTGCTACTGGCCTCTGATCATGCTTATATTGCTTGACCTAATTGCAGCTTTTGACATCATAAATCATGCTATTCTTTTTTATAGGCTAGAAAATGTTGTTGGAATTAAAGGAACAGTCTTGGTATGGTTCAGGTCTTGTTTGACTGACCGTTATCAGTTTGTAGATATAAATGTCCCACAAGGTTCTGTCTTTGATGATGCGATTTATATGTGTCAGCAAATTCTGATGACAGACACCAATTTACTCGAGTTGAGGAATGTGTAAAGGACATTAGACAGTGTATGTTAAACAATTTTCTTTTACTTAACTTTGATAAAACTGAGGTACCGGTATCAGGACCACAGGCAGCTAGAAGTAAAGTTTCTGATATTTATTATCTCTGGATGGTCTTTTAATTACACCATGTACAGTCGTAAAAGACCTTAGTGTGATTATTGATTCCAGCCTTTCCTTCAAATCTCATTTAGATTATACCACCAGGATATTCTTTCACCTTAGAAACATTGCTAAGATTAGAAATATGCTGGCACTGAATGATGCAGAATAAGTGCTTTTGTTACCTCTAGGTTGGATTACTGTAATGCCCTGTTGTCTGGTTGTTCCAGTAGGTGCATAAACAAACTAAAGTTAGTCTAGAATGCAGCAGCCATAATTCTTATTAGAAATATGAGCATATCACCCCTGTCTTATCCACACTACACTGGCTACTGGTCAAATCTCGTATTGATTATAAAATACTATTGCTTGCTTACAAAGCAGTAACAGTCTCGCACCACAGTGCCTTAGTGAACTTCTAGTTTCTTATAATTCACCACGCCCACTTCAATCAAAAGATTGACAAGATCACTCAAGTTTGCTGACGGTGGAATGGCTGACTGCTTTATGTCAAAGGGCTCCCTCTCTGCACAGCTTGTGTTTGAATTGTCCATTGTCTATCTGTAATTGTCCAGATAGTTGATTGTGTCTAACTCTCTTTGTTTTCTTTACTTTTCTTTATTTTCTCCCTTTTCTCTTTTCTATCCACTCTCTCTTCTCCACTCTTTCGGATTAGCTACACCTAATATGGCGGAGGATCCAGAAGATGTCAGTGACCCTGTGCCTATTCACTTTATTATTATTCTAAATGTTATATATTATTGTAAGTTATGGAATCATGTATATGGTATGTATGTTATATACATATATATTATTGTTATACTATTATTATTGTCATATTATTGTTAGTTATATAATTATATATTAGATTATATCTGTATGATATATAATGCATATATTATATATTATTGTTAGATTATTATTGTTATATATTATTGTTAGTTATAGAATCCTGTATAAGATGTATACAGATTGCATTACATCACCCAAATAACGATGGGTTCCCTTATGAGTCAAGTTCCTCTAAAGGTTTCTTCCTTACTTCCTCAGGGAGTTTTTCCTTGCCATCGTTACTCATCTGGGATCAAATGTTTTCTGTAAAGCTGCTTTGGGTCAATGTCCATTGTTAAAAGTGCTTTATAAATAAAATATAATTTAATTGAATTGAATAACAACAACGGCAACAACACTTTCTAGAACAGTGTGGATGAGATGGGGTCCAGCTGTACCTCCTCGGGTAGGTTAGAGATGTATTAACAAGGGGGTGAGGGTGGACAGTTGTTACAGGTCTTTGGGAGACGGAGTGGATCTTGTCAACTTTCCACTTAAATAAGGAAGGAAAAAATCTTGAGCGGTAAAGGAGGAGGATGAAGGAGGTGTTGCAGGGTTAAGGAGTATTCTCTCTGTAGTATAAGGAATTATTAGCAGTTACTTCTTTAGAGATTGTGGTTTTAAGATAGTTTTTCTCCAGCAGTTTTTAGTTTTCAGAAATTGTTGATGATTGCATGTAAAGCACCTGCAGTACCAAAAACAGGCTAAAGATGGCCAGAGGCTTTTCCTTGCCACCAGGTGTCACAATAGCCAGTCTTTCACATTAAGATATCTTTCAGGCTTAGAACCAGACGTATTCCTTTCAGGCTTAGAACCGGACAATTCAGCATCTCCAAACCACCTTGCATTTATATCTTTGGAGTAAACCACGTACCCACAGAGGAACATGCATAAAAAACTTCTTATATATTTTTAGTTCAGCATCGATGGCTGTTCCTGACAGAAACACGGTTATATCAGTATTATATACAGAGTATATACAGTATAATCGCTCTCTGTTCTGAACTTAAATATCAAATCCTAGTCATGTTCCAACTGAGACTGTTGCCTGGTTTTGATCTGTTTTAGATTCTAGATTTATCCACACTGCTCTGTTTGCTGATAAAATCACCTTTTGCCAGCTTTTGACACTAATACTAGAACTGTGACTTCGAATTGTATTTACTTTGTATTTTCCCAGTGATTGTTAATAAAACCTGTATTTCAATCCCAACCTGCTCCCCAGTCACAATTGATCAAATTTAAATTTCAAGTCTAAAAACTAATAAATCAGACATGATTCAGAGACACACACATTAGGTCCAGAGAAACATTTATTATCAATATCATGATATAATTAGACACCAGCCATTTGAGAGCACAAGCCAGTGTATTTCTAATGCCGGTCCCAAGCCCGAGTAAATGGTGAGGGTTGAGTCAGTAAGGGCATCCGGCCTAAAACATTTCCCAAATCAATAATGCTAATTAATAAATGATGGTTGACTCACTGTGGCGACCCCTGATGAATGGAAAGCCAGAAATTGTCAAAGATGAAGAAGAATATGATATAATTAGATGCTGATGTGGAACACGTGACATTTTATCGCACTTTGATATTTTTTCTATTTTAACACGCATTATCACATCCTGACATTACACACATTGTGTTAAAGTGAGCTAAAGCTACAGCAGGGATATGTGTGTGTGTGTGTGTGTGTGTTTGAGTGTTGTTAATTAGCACCTCAGGTTTTAGAGAAAAAAAAGAAAATCTGAGCTGAAGTTATTGAGGTCAAATAATAAAAACTTTATTCTTCTGAACTCTGATAAAACAGAGTTCCGGACCCCAGACAGAAATAAGCTTTTTGATTTTGTATTAACTCTGGAAAGTAGTTCAGTTACTTCCTGTGAAGCAGTTAAATATCTTGGTATATTATTGACTTCAGTCTCTCATTTGAAGCTCACGTAGATAACAATAACCAGGAAGCATTCTTTCATCTTAGAAACATCGCCAAGCTAAGAAACACACTGACATTACATAATGCTGAAATAGTATTTCATGCCTTTGTCACCTCCAGATTGGATTATTGTAATGGCTTATTGTCTGGATGCTCCAGCAGATGTGTAGGAAAAAATAAGTGCAAAATGCTGCAGCCTGTGTTCTTACTAGAACTAAAAAATATGATCACATAACCCCTTTATTCACATAGCCCCCTTAATCTTAATTACACTTCATTAGCTTCCAATTGAATTCCGCATTGACTATAAAATTCTACTACTCACGTATAAAGTGCTAAAGGGTCTTACCCCACTATATCTAAGTGAACTACTAATGTTTTTTATCCATCTCGCCTACTACTTGAAAAGGTGCAGGCTGCTTGCAGGTTCCTAGAATAATGAAAGTTACAGCAGGTGGCAAAGCTTTCTGTTACAAAGCTCCCAAGTTATGGAACTGTCTTCCAGTTAATGTTCGGGACTCAGACACAGTCTCAAAGTCTAAATCTAGACTAAAGACATATTTGTTTAGTTAAGCATTTTACTCATAGCATTAGTTCCTCTTAGGTTAAGGTGCAGATCTGGGGTTATGTGCACTGGATTATTAGTGGAATTTGCAATCTAACACTTGCTACAAGTTCTTAAGTTAGTTCCTTACTCTGATAATGTCTAATCATTTTCTTTTCTCTTAATTTCTCTCATACTGCTGAGGTTCACACACTACCACTGACAGAGTGCTGACCTCTTCTCCAACACCTGCCGAACCACCTGGATGGTGAATTCCGCACACTCCAGGTTATTAATCTGATATAACTCAAATAAGGATGTGGTTTCCCTCTGAGTCTGGTTTCTCTCAAGGTTTCTTCTTATAATCATTTCAGGGAGTTTGTCCTGCCCACTGTCGCCATCCGGCTTGCTCGTTAACCTTGTTATTATCCTTATATTTATAAACTGCATATCATTCCTGTAAAGGTGATTTGTGACAATGTTCCAGTGTAAAAAGTGATATATAAATAAAACTGAATTGAATTGAATACTCATGCTCTATTTCGGCAGCGCATTCTAGGGATACAGAAGTCTGCTGCACGAGTTATTCAGAATATAAGCTTACCTTTGTGTTTGCCCTTTTTTTCCTTCTTGACACTGCCTGTTTGTGGAGTGGAAAGGAGTGGCTTGGATTTTTTAGTGGATCGAGGAACCTGAACCTCCTTTCCAGCCTTGTCCTCCTCCTGATCAGCTTCTTGTACTAAAGGTGAAAGTGGGTGATTAGAGACATTACCAAAACAGCAGTTAATTTTATTTTATTTTGCTTATAGATTCTGCATCAATGAATCAATAGAGGATGATTTTAAGTTTCCATGTATTACTTTTCTAACAAAAATAGATTTTAATGAATAATGTTCAGTCTTCAGAAGAACTGTATCAGATAAATTTACCATTTTAAGTTTAAACTGCACAAATTGTATCTTAGAACACTGTTGCGTGGGTTTACTCCTGCTATTCTGTTTTCCTCCCACAGTCCAAAGACATGCATGCTAGATGAATCGGTGCTAAATCATCCTAAGCCTGAAAGAGTAAATGTTGTGTCAGGAAGGCCATCCGGCATAAATCGTGCGCTAGATCTACAATGTGAGTGACTCACTGTCGCAACCCCTCGTGACAGGGAAAAGCAGAAAAATATTTTTTTCATTTTTGATTAAAGAATTAACCTTTTTACATTGTAAACTGTCTGATTTTAGATAAAGATAAAAAAATTTATTAAATAACATTGCTTCTTTATTAATCGTTTTCCTGCGATGGAGTTGCATCCTGTCTAATACATTAACTCCAAATAAACATCCTTACATATTAATCTGAATATTCGGGGTCAGCCATGGCTTAATGGATAGGATACGTTAGAGGGCTGAGGACTAAGAGATCACCGGTTCGATCCCCACTCTAGGTGAGTCATGGCTGAAGTGCCGTTGAGCAAAGCACCCAACCCCCCACTGCTTCCCGTGCGCCTAAATGAGGCAGCTGACTGCTCTGAGAATAAATAAAGTAATCAAGATCAATATATTATTGAGTATTTTAATAATGTGCCTATTTGCCTATTTAATAAATGAAGCATTGTTTAAGATGTATGTATGTTGTATATGATGTATGTTGAAGACTCGTACCATGATAGATGGTGCTGCTGTTGCTGCTGAGGTACGACTCAACCAGCGGCGCTTGTTCCTCACATTGCCGGGTTCTGCGGGTCCGAGAGCGACTGTCCAGGTTCGACTGGACCATTAGGGGCTCCTGACGCTTCTTCTTCTGCTTCTGCTCTAACAGAGCTCGCTGGAACACACACACAAATGTATGTCATAATAACATTATAACTTCAACATTGAGCTCAGTTCAATATCAGTGTTTATTTGTATATCGTGTGTTTACAGTGGAACATTAATGATATTTACAGTAAATTAAATACAGGATATAATCACAAGTTTTACCACTGAGAAACAAAACAGAGACAGTGACAATGAGAAAATTCTCTGAGATAAAAGAAAGAAACCTTGAGAGAAACCAGACTCAGACTCATAAGTCTCACATATTCACATCTAAATGTGGGTGTTAAAAGAATAAGGAGGTGTCAGTTTTTATTCTGTCTTGATTTTTCCCTTTAGCTAGGTATATGTTTACGCTGTCATTACCTCACGATGGTATTTGTTTCATGGATGAGTCAGCTTTCTCCAATGCCCCCCAGTCACTTGCTGCTTGTAGAAGTCTGGCCCCTGATAATCCAGTCCACGTTGTGATTCTTTATCCAGCTTATGCTTGGTCTTCCCCTTCCTCTGACTTCTATTATTGCTCTGATAAATAGACTGACTGAGCATCTCAATCTCTGGTCAGCCCTGCAGTCGAATCGACGTTGTACTAGGCTAAACCTGGCAAACACCACATTTGTGGGAAATTACCAGCAGTTCTGGTCCCCATGAGTGGGGTTTTCATCACTCTTTGTCTAAAACCGCCTTTTTGACCTTACTGTCATTGGTGTCCTGATGTGAATGTGGTGACCTGTGCATGAATGTGGTATGGAATTGCTTCTGTGCTCAGTGTTAACACATTTTGTTTAAAAGCCTCAGTCAACTTAAACAAAATCAATCAACACGTTTATAAAACATGTGTAAGAGTTGTTAACAATCAAAATAATAAAGAGAGAAATGAAGGAACTGAA
Source organism: Aspidoras spilotus (assembly GCA_028565295.1). Lineage (NCBI taxonomy): Eukaryota > Metazoa > Chordata > Actinopteri > Siluriformes > Callichthyidae > Aspidoras > Aspidoras spilotus. The sequence continues at coordinate 12,123 of JAOUQV010041202.1, forward strand.
AAGTATGAACCCACTATTTACTGGATTCAACATAGCAAATAGACACTAAATGATAGCTAGAACCGAATTCTAGTGAGCTACACCTGGCCCGCTAGCGTGCAGAGAGATCTGGGGAAAAGCCAAATAATAGCCAATGGACAAAATATTGACTATCAGGGGACAATAAAAATAAAACAAAGGCAGAAGGAGAAAGATCCACAAATGTGGCAAAGCAAATAATAGAAATGTAGCCTAGGCAGGGCTGAACTATCTGTATTCAGACTCTGGAAGTAAACAAACTTTAATGAGTCTGTGAATCGGGAAGCAGAATGATTAAGCAGGAAAATGAGTTGACCCAAAACCTAATTCTGTCCCTCATCAAGTGACCTCTGCATAATCCCCCAGTAAATGTCTGGGACTACTGTTCTCTCCAAATAAACTATCGCTATAGTGAACCATAGACAAAATCTAAGATGCAACATAGGTGTTCTTATTTGGCTGTGATGAGAGCTAAGTATAGGACTTGGGAAATTTCTTCAATACTGCTGCTTTCTGACTCCTAAGCCCCCTGGTGGTCAGTGGCGGCATCTGACCCCTTACATACAGTTTAGACTTTGTGCTTGGATCATGTTTTGGTTTCCAGTATTCCGGTGTGGAATTTTATAACACAAACGCTCACCTGTCTGTCCAGTTTCTGCTGTCGGAGATTACTGCAGTCATCATCCAGGGAACTATGGAGGGACAGAAAGAAAGAAAATATTATTCATATATAATTCAATATTATAATAATTCAATATTATTAAGTTTAACAGATGTGAAAAAAGGCACTCTCTAAATCAAAACTTTTCAGGTCAGCCATTTAATACTCTTTAAATGCTATTTTTAATACTCATTTAATACTCTTGTACACGGCACTCTTTAAATTTGTTAGCTTTTACATGAAAAGCAGCAAAACCACTTGCTGCTGATGGTGCTGTTGATGCGTGGGCCACAACTGAAGTACTATATATTATCCTCGTAGGAGCAAACATGGAGAAAATAAGGCACTGTTTTTAGGCATTAAATAAATCAGTGACCAAAATAAAAGTCCCATCTGGAATATTTGTTTTAAACTAAAATATTTTTTTATTTTGCTAGTATATTATTTTAATTTGTCTGTTTGTCTAATATCCATCTATCTATCTGTCTGTCTGTCTGTCTGTCTATCTGTCTGTATATCTGTATATCTGTCTGTCTGTACCTTTTTATATAATTAACTAATAAAACTACAATGCAATATTTTTATTTTATTATCTTTTCCACTGTATGTTTTAACAACAACCTAATCTCCTGTCCTAATCACACATCAGTCAGGAGTGTTTTCTTACCATCAAACTAGAACATAATGATATAAACAGATTTACTTTAATGCGGGTCAATTTCTCATTATATAGCACACACACTCTTATCACAGTATCTTGGATCAAGCACACCACAATTCCTGAAACACCAGATAGTCTTACAATATTAATAATAATAACAATAATAATATTGAACAGTAATAATGATAATACAAGCTGGCTAAACTGACTGTTTGCACACTGTCTGATCGAATGTGTCTATATGATGTAGTGTGTTTGTGTGTGTGTGTGGTGAGCCACAAGCCAGTTTTTTTTTTGTAAATAAACTTATTAAATAAAAATATACTCTGAGGCAGAGGTTTCTTAAGGAAGTATTATACAGACATATGTTTTAAGAACCTGATACTAAATAATCACACCACCCTCCCATATACATACACAAGATGGAGTGCGACTGAGATCTGACAAAAATACATGATATAGTTATATTATAGTTAAATAGACTGGAGGTGCTGCATTAGTTTTAATGATATTTTACTGTATTCATGCAGAGGAGTTCCACGTTTTCGCTTTAATTTGCATAGTGGTTATATAGGGCAGGTAATTGTTATCCTGCTGCATCTTACAGTATTATACTGTATATGCATTGCATTCTGGGATTCGTACATACTCAGTGGACTAGGATTCATGACAAACTTCTGTATTCGAAGTGTACGGCTCCTAATCTGGGTTTTGTGGTGTTATTGTTAACACTGACAGGTGTACTTCATACATCAGATACATTGCTAGTGTATGATTAAAATATCGGCTAAGCTAACCTGCTAATTACTTTTTAAATGAGATTGGGACTGGGTCTGGTTAATGTAAAGCTGCTTTGGGACAATGTCTATTGTTAAAAGCGCTTTATGAAAAAAAACTGAATTAAATAGAATTGAATCTGTACATCCCACCATCACAAAGCCATGACAGTGTATGAAATTATGACATACAACAATACAATGACTAGTAAACAGATAATGTGTGTATGTGTGTGTTTATATACAGTCTGATCCAGTCAGATCTAAAGCTGATAAGGAACTAAAAATGGAAAATCTGTCGTTCGTGTTTGACTTTGGATAAGCAGTACAAAAAAGATCCTACTTTGATTATTCTATCTCTTCTATTTATTTTCTCTATTTTTTGTTTCTTTCTCTTTTTGTGCACTCCATCGCCCCCTGTGCTCCTTCTCAATCTCCTACACATCAGCTCCAAAAATAGTACTTTCATTCCAGGAATAAAAGAGAGAGAGAGGAGGGGATAAATTGATAGATAGATAAATAGAGAGAGAGCAATAGATAGACAGAGAGAGAACACGTGTAAGAACGAGTGTGAGATACAAATCTGTTGCTCCCTCACGAAATCGTTTAATAAACAAGTGATGAACAAATGATGTGCGTAACTTATAGCAACCAGGAGCCAATCAGAGAGGAGGAAACTGTGCAGCCATGGAGATGAGGTTCTCCTGGAAGATGCAGAAGCAGCAGCAGACTAATTACGGAGTGCCGAGATTTCAGAAAGCACATGCACACACAGCTGCGTTTCTCAGACAGAAAGGAAGCGTGCCAATCATCCAGTATTCCAAATGGAACTCATAGGAAATAATCTTCAAAAAAACAGAATGGACTCAAAAATCAAGCTCTTAAACGTCCATGTGCTCTGAATCCATCACACACACACACAAACAACTTTTTTTGTCTCTTTGGCTTGTTTTTACGTTTTTTCTTTCTTATGGGAACAATCAAAATGTCCTCACCAGTTATATATAAACTATTCCTATACTTTGGGGACATTTGGTTATTATAAAGATATAAACACACACACACACATCCAGAAAGTATACCTGTACGGAATCCAGTCTGCCGAGGGTTTGGAGCTCATATCTCACACCGTAGAGGAGTCACACGATAAAACGTGATCTGAGGAATGCCAGGACAGAGCGAGGAATGACAGAGCAGGAGACGGAGAGAGTGATGGAGAGAGAGACGGAGAAAAGGACGGAAGAACATTGTCTGGATTTCTGCAGCAGCTCTGAGGCTAATCTTCACACACTGCGGTTCTGCAGACTGAGCTCGTATCTCATTTCAACGCTTTGCATTGTGTGTGTGTGTGAGAGAGAGAGATAATCTCTCACTTTTCTAACTCTGTCTCTCTGTGTCTGTTTCACACACTCGCCCTCCACTACACAGCTGGCTTCTGGTATCTTTCTATCTTCTGGAGTCTGTGTGTGTGTGTCTGCATACATTAATAGTACCATTAATATATAATCTATTTGTGCTTTCATCCAGTGCAAGTCGAATTATCATTAAACACAATCCATCTATCTATCTGTTAGCCCAAGAACAGTGCGCACAAAGCTTCATGGAATGGGTTTTCATGGTCGAGCAACTAAATATGTGAGCCAACGCAGGTGAGTACTTTACTTTACTTTATATCTATCTATCTATCTATCTATCTATCTATCTATCTATCTATCTATCTATCTATCTATCTATCTATCTATCTATCAAGAATAGTATGCAGAAAGCTTCATGGAATGGGTTTCCATGGTCGAGCAAATACTTTTGGCTATGTAGTCTATCTATCTGTCAGTCTGTCTGTCTCTCTGTCTGTCTATCTATCTATCTATTTATCTATCTATCTGTCTGTCTGTCTGTCTGTCTGTCTCTCTACCTATCTGATGTAACAGACTTCCTTCCAAGAAACTCTGCCTCTTCAATGGATTGTCTGCTGCAAGTGTTCTGACCGTTTCACGTGACCCCAATGTCACTGACTCCCAATCTCTTAAAACATTCAATACAATATATTAATAATCTGTTCCGGGTCTGACTCATAGTTATCTGTCCTTTCTCAAACACCACATCCCCAACTTTCTCAGACGCCCAGGATCTCGACCATGTGTGGGCTATCTTTCAGTTGTTCTGCCCCTTACCTGTGAAAATCTTCAGTGTTCCTCTACTCTTCCTGAATTCTCATTTTACTATTTGAAGGTTATACAAACCCAATTCCAAAAACGTTCTGAGAAAGTACAAATTGTAAAAAAAACGAAATGAAATTATGTGAAATTTTTTAAATTCCATATTATATTTATACCTTTCAGCATTGATGGTGTCCTTCCAGATGTTTATGCTTCCTATGTCACATGCACTAATGCAACCCCATACCATCAGAGATGCAGGCTTCTGAACTGAGCTCTGATAACAACTTGGGTCGTCCTTCTCCTCTTTAGTCCTAATGACACAACGTTCCTGATTTCCATGAAGAACTTTAAATTTGAATTCCTCAGACCACAGTACAGTTTTTCACTTTGCCACAGTCCATTTTAAATAAGCCTTGGCCCAGAGAAAACGTCTGCGCTTCTGAATCTTGTTTAGTTACGGCTTCTTCTTTGAACTATAAAGTTTTAGCTGGCAACGGCGGATGGAACGGTGAATTGTGTTCACAGATAATGTACTTTGGATATATTCCGGAGAAACTTACCCAACTTTTTTGGTATCCGGGTTTTATTATTTTCTTGTGCTCTGTAACATGACCTGGAGCCTGGTTAAAGGCAGCATAGTTTGATGGGTAGATGGTTGAATAAAGAAAATTGGCACCTTCAACAAGTAATTCGAGTGAACCGCTGTAGGTGGCATATCATCATAATTTAAAACAGGAATGATCATACTAAATCAATATATCCATGTAAAGGGCAACCAACTGTCTTATTTTAGCCACTCCTTAGGACACTTGTCCTTCCTAACCCCTTCTCCTGTGTGTGTATGTAGTGCGGGGCAATACTAGTCATGTGGAGTAACAGATCAGACATCTGGGTAATTTGTTGGTTGCTAAATTTAAACACCTAAACCTGATCCTAACCTTAACCCTAATCCTTACTATAAACCCTTTTCCTAACCCTAACACTTAACCCTAACCCTAAATCTGACCCTTAAACCTAACCCTTAACTCTTAACCTCAACCCTAACATAAACACTTAATCATGACTCTTAACACTCAACTCTTTGCCCTAATCCATAGCCCTAACCTTAAAGCCTTAATCCTAACCCTAACCTTAACCTTGACCCTTAACACTAACCCTTAATTCTAGATTTATCCCTTAACCCAAATCCATAATCCTGACTTTCCAGGCAATCACATATTATACCAAGTGTGTGTGAGCAAGTTTTTAAAAGGTTGCATTTGTAGTGACATCATAGAGACAGACATTAAATCTGATTGGTTAGGATAGTTGTTGGTTCTGAATCAACTTGATAGATGCAATAATAATAATAACAACAATAATAACAATAATAATAATAATAATAACAGTAATGCTAGATGAATTGTCCACAATTCATAATAATGTAACCTTGTTCTTGTCATGAGAGTCTACAAAGAGTCTACAAAGTCTCCTGGATTTTAGAATGTTCTCTTTTCTGATTTCTCTCCTGAATCCTTTGACCCAAATCCATCTCACAGAGGAAAGGGTTAAACACCCAGGATAGAATTATATA
>JAOUQV010042424.1:0-11582 GCA_028565295.1 Aspidoras spilotus
AAGTTAGAGAGAGCTGATTGAGATGGTTTGGACATGTGCAGAGGAGGGACAGTGGATATATTGGTAGGAGGATGTTACAAATAGAGCTGCCAGGCAGGGGGCAGAGAAAAAGACCAAAGCAGAGATATATTGATGTGGTCAATGTAGAGATGTAGGTAGTTGGTGTGAAAGCAGAAGATGCAGAGAACAGAGTCAAGTGGAAAAGATTGACACGCTGTGGTGACCCCTGATAAAAGGGAGAGGCCGAAAGAAGAAGAAGTATGACATGTAGTACATGTATGTTAAATCATATGACATGATAACAAAACATGAAAATTAACCCTAACAGCACCAAACATGTGCTGTCAAACCTAAACATAAACCTGAACATAAATACCAATAGTTTCTTTATAGGGAGTCTGGAGATCACATGGAAAACCGAGAAGTACTGAGAGAGTCCACAAAGCACAGGAAACACACATTACCTTCATAATTTAGATACACTTTAGTCTAGTTACATTAATGATCTGAGCCAGTCACAATAAAATACACCTATTTATACCGGCACTGATCATCAAACCCCAGCTGTAAAACTTAATGAACACAACTAGTCTTCGTGTATCCCCACGAATACATAAAAATTGCATTTGAAATATACTGTATATTTTTTATAACAGTGGGATGCAAAAGTAGCTATACAGTTTTATAATTAAAAAAATATATTTTCATTTAATAAAAACGCTATTCAAAACATACAATAAATAATGAATAAATCAGTATTATTCTTACAACTGTGTACTATAGTGTTGCACCCCCAATATAGCTAGTTTCTTAAATTTCCCTCCATCCTTCCACCCTTACTTTTTATGCATTATGTCTAACCTTTCTATGTTTTTTTATTTAACATTTTATTGATATTTGTAAATACTGTAAATATACTTTAATACATTTTCCTTTATGTATTTCTTTCTTTTTCTTTATCTCTTTCATTTATTATTTATGTTTGTTAACTATTTTAATTACTTAATAGGCATTCTTTTAGGCTCTTTTGAAATTCCCCACTTATTTTTCTCAAAAAAACCAGACAAAATCAGTCAGAAATCTTAAAAGTTCAATCTAATTGATGCTGAATTCTGGATTTGAAGAAAAATGAGTCTACGGACTCTATCCCTTTTTAGTTTTTAGTTTTCCAACCTAGTTACACCTTTAGACAAAGCTCTAATTGTAGGAGATTTTAATATACACTTTGACAATCAAAAAGACCCCCTGAGAACTGCATTGACATCTATACTTGGTCCTGTGGGGGTAAACCAGAATGTAATTGGACACACTCATAAGGGTGGTCACACACTTGATTTAATATTGACATTAGGACTAAATATAGACCATATAGCTACACTTCCACAGTACAATCTTATTTCCGACCATTATCTTATCTCATTTAAAATTACTATGATCCAAAATAGTTGCGTTTCATGCCAGTACAGGCTTGCACGCACATTTACAACTAATACTGCAGATAACTTTGTTAGCAAATTTATGAACTATTATTGCATTGCCCTTCAACCCCACTGAGCTTAATCAGGCAGCTGAGCACCTAGAGTCAGCATTTGGTTATATTCGGGATAGCAGAGACCCAATTAAAAGAAGATTAATTAAAGAGAAAGAAAAGCACCTTGGTATAATTACTTCACACGGGCTCTAAAACAAACCACAAAGAAACTAGACAAAAATGGCATCAGAGTAACCCGGTTGTGTACCAAACAGCATGGAAGGAGAGTCTCGTAAAATATAGAAAATATCTTAGTGCTGCTAGAGCAAAATAGTTCTCCGTGCTAATAGAAAAAGACAAAAATAATCCTCGAACTTTACTTAATACCATATCAAAATTAAATAGGAAGAAGACCACTGCAGAAGCATTCTCACCATCAGTTTGTAGTTGTGACAACTTTATGATCTTTTTTCAGTGATAAAGTTAAAAACATAAGGCATAAAATCAATACTTTAAATACGAGTAATCTAAATCAACTAGATGTCAATATTTTTATTTTAGACCTATAGAGCAACTGATCATCTGATAACCTCAGCAGTCTTCAGCAGTCAGCTCTGAGCTTAGGGCCATTCTGTATAGCCATGTGTACAGGTAGATCATTTTTTCTATTATCTACCTGTATTTTGTGTGTTGCCAGGGGAGTCATGGCCAATATAGAAGAACCAAGACAATAGAGTGAATAGAAAAAGAATGAGTGATATATAAATGAGTTAGTTTGTTGCTAATACACACACACGCCACGCATGTGTGTAAACTCCACACATTATTCACTGCCTAGCACAGCAACAGACTGCCAGTAGATGCACAATGTGAGTTTTTATTTTCGAGCAGTTGTGATGAGGGAGCACTCATTAAGTCTGCATGAACAGCAGCGGGAACTGCTTATCGTCTGCGAGTTTCTATCAAACTCCAATCAAACACTGCAGAGCTCTCAATCCAATTATTTTGGAGTGAGTATCTCCCACGCACTGGTCTCACTCTGAGCCAGTCTCTAACCCTAATGCCAATAATGTGCCTGCACTAATTACTTCTGAGTGTTAGAGCAGGATGGATACCTTACACTTGTGGAATGGAAGCTAGCTAGAAAGTGTTGAGAGACAGGGCAGGAAGTCATTCACTTTATATAATGATATTTACTATCAATAGGCAAAATTATTTCATTTATCAAGCAAGATACATTGGAATGAATTATTACACTTACTGGCCACTTTATTAGATACACATTGATAGAAAAATGTTGGATCTCCTTTGCCTTCAGAATATTTTGCATTCCTTGCTTGTAATGAGTGGTTATTTGAGTAACTGTTGCCTTTCTATTATCTCGAACCAGTCTGTCCATTCTCCTCTGACCTCTGTCATAAATAAGTTCTACACAAATGTTGCTTACTCTTGAATGGCACCAACAACCTACATTTAAAGTAATTTAAATTACCTTTCTCCCCATTCTACTTTCTTTCTTTATTTCCTTTGTTAGTTTATCTGTTTAATTCTTTTTTTCTTTCTTCATTTCTTTTGTTAGTTTATCTGTTTAATTCTTACTTTCTTTCTTCATTTCCTTTGTTAATTTATATTTTAATCTACATTACTCTTTTTAAAATGTCAAATATTTTTCTTTATTCTTATTTATTTTTTTCTTGTACTTTCATTCTTTTTTCCATTATGCAGTATTTCTGTTCTAACTGTCTGTCTGTCTGTCTGTCTGCTAGCTAGTAACTTTATTTAACATTTTTAATTTTCCTTGTTTATTTTTTGTTATGTTTTCATTATAAAGTATTGTAGCTTATGTAATTTATATACTGTATTTATAAATATATATATATACCTCTCTATATATATATACCTATATACCTATATATATGACCTACGGAGCATAATCTCTCTCCAACAGTTCAAATTCTCACTAAAGACTCACCTATTTAGAACAGCATATAACACCTGATTGGAGCTTTTCTTCTTTCTTTTTTTTTCCCTTTTTTGCTGTTTAACTGTTTGTTTGTTTGTTTGTCTTCCCTGTGTATTGTTGTGGTGATTGTACGGTGTCCTTGAGTGTCAGAAAGGTGCCTATGAAATAAAATGTATTATTATTATTATATATTATTATATATTATTATTATTATTTTATTGCAGTATACTTTTCTTTTTTTTTAATACTTTTGTTTTTCAATAGCTCAACTTTTTTTATTTTTATTTTTATTTTTTTTTTTCAAAATAGACATTTGTAATCTAGTTAATGACTAAGTCATTAGATTAGGCACAGCATCTAGTGCTCTCATTGTTCACAGTTTGATCCTTGCTCACTGGATTAGGAACTTAGTCTTATGTTGCTCTAGACTGCTATTTTCTAGTCACAGTTACTATGTCCGTGTCTCCTCTTTTTGTCTTTGACTCTTAAATGTGTTCTGTGTGTTTTTCAGAAGCAGTAAGATGGAGTGTATGGGAGCAGCAGATCCTTTGATTAAGTTTGTGCTATTTTTGCGTGTTGGACTTAATCTGTTCAGTATTTTTCTCCCTAAAAATTGTTCTTGATATTTTTATTGTGTGCAACAGTAAATAAATAAACTGCTTTTAACTCCAAACCTCGTGTGGGGGTCGTAATAGGTTCGCCTGCCTCACTATGGAGCCAGAAGGCACAGCTGCTTTACAACAAGTTATTTTCTTAAGCACACAGTGGCTGGTGGCGTCATGTATGGCACTCTGGGAGATAATGGCACGTGCTTGCTTTGATAAGTAGAAGTGCAGTCATGATCAACCTGCTCAGCGTTAAGGCACTTGATAGGGTGACGGCAGTCTGGAATCATGCAGGTGAGAGGCAAAGCACCTATAGTAATTTTATCAAGCAATTTAAAGCTCTCTTTGACTGCCCTGCTGATGGCTGAGAAACCATGTCGCTGGACACCCTAATCTCCACTGCCATTCAGCTATATGACCTCCTCCTTGCTTGCCTAGAAGGTATCGCTGAGACACCGTCCTCAAATGAACCTGAACACATGGTCCTTACCCCAGCCCGTGTTCCACCCGAAGAGCATCAGTGGCATGCTCTGCACAGACTATGCTTCTACTGCAGTGCTGGTTGTCAGGAAGTAAAGGCCTGTCCAGTCTGCCCCAGAAAACCAGAAGTGCCCCACAGTACAACTGTTAAAGCATCAAGTCAAACCCCAAATTCAATTAAAACTGTACTAGAATATATCCTTACTGTTCAGGTAAACTACTTTAACCAGGTTTTCTTCCTTACTGTGCTCTTAGATACTGAAGAAGCTGGGAATTTAATCGATCAGAACAATTTAATTGATCTAAATATCCCAGCTCCAGATCAGGGCTATTGGGGATCCTATTGGAGAAGGCTGCATAACCCAGCAGACACTGATGAGTTGCCATGACCCACTTATTTCCTGGAATCAGTGGGAAATCGAAGCCTTGTCCAAATATTGTTTTCATCACTGTCTCAGAACTCGCCCACCCGTAAAAATGCCACAGCCATAGAAACTCTATACTATTCCCGTCTTAAGCCGGCTTCTTCTTCATAGGTAAGAAAGGAGGAGGGTTACGTCCCTGCATAGATTGTTTTGGCTTATATCAAGTGTCTGTAAACTAAACCTATCCACTCCCACTTGTCCCGGCAGACTTGGAACAGGATCTAGGATCTTTACAAAGTTGGATCTCCAGAGCACATATTACCTAGTTCTGATGTGTGAGGGCGACGAGTAGAAGACAGCATTTAGTAGAACTAACGGCAACTACGAGTATACTGTTATGCCATATGGCTTGGCTCTGGCACCAAGTGTGTTCAAGCCCCTAATTTATGAGGTTCTCCGGAATATGCTCGGTCACTATGTTATTGTGTACATAGATGACATATTGATTTTCTTACCAGATCCGATGTGTCATGTAAACCATGTCAGAGACGTGCTTAAACATCTGCTTAAACACCAGATCTATGTCAAAGGGCAGAAGTGCCTCTTTCATGCAACCCAAGTCGAGTTTATGCAATATACCATAGCACCATGGTAAAGTAACCATGACCAAGAGCAAGGTGGAGGCAGTGAAAGACTGGTAACAACCTGGCACAGTGAGATAGCTAAGGCGGTGTTTCATCCGTACGGAGGTTCATCGTAATTTCAACTAGTCATACATTTATCATCTTCACTGACCATAAGAACTTGGAGTATTTTAAAACAGCAAAATGACTTCCCAGGCAAGCCAAGTGGGCCGTTCTTCACCACATTTAACTTCCATATCTCCTATCATCCTTTTTTGAAAAATGGAAAGGCTGACACATTATAACATATTCCAGACAATCATGATATGATTGATATGATGACATGTAATTAAAAAGCATCAATGTACCAAGTCTACCAGTCAATGTCCTACAGGACTGTTATTTGTGCCACCCTCTCTCCGAAAAAACTCATCACTTGGGTTTATGTCATGCCAGGAGAGTGGCATCCTGGAACTTGAAAAACTGTGCAACTGATCTCGACAAAGGATTGTGGCCACAAATAAGCAAAGACATAAATAATTTCATGGTGTCATGTATTGTCTGTGCCCAGGCTAAGGAAAACTCATGCCTCTGCCTATCCCAAAATGACCATGGCCACATCTATCCGTCTAATCTCTAATCTCCCACCGTCAGCAGAAAATAACATTTTGTTTTATTTCTGGTGGATAGGTTCTCTTAGTCGGTGCGCTTCACCCCCTTGCCAGACCTCCCATCCACAATGACAACCGCAGAACTGTTATTCCTGCATGTGTTCAGGTACTTTGGCGTCCCTGAAGGCATCGTCTGTGATAGAGGCCCCCAGTTCACCTCGGGATTCTGGACCAATTTCATGGAGAAACTGGGGGTCACAGTCAGTCTCATTTTAGGACACCTACAGTACTGGTTGAGTGGGAGGGTTATGGACCTGAGGAAAACTGTTGGGTCATGGCTAAAGACATATTTGATCATATGCTCTATATGACATTTGTAAAGGTCCTGTCTATTTAAGAAGCAGGTTGAAAGCGAATCACTGTGGGTCACACCATAGTCAGGTTCATGGACATTACATTGACTGGAATTATGCCATTATCATGTTTTATTCGCTAAGTCATTAGATTAGGCACAGCACCTAGCACTCATTGTTCACAGTCTGATCCCCGCTCACTGTATTAGGAACTCAGTCTCTTGTTGCTTTAGATTTTGCTATTACCTAGTCAGAGTTACTATGTCCATATCTCGTGTTTTTGTATTTGACTCTTAAATGTGTTCTCTGTGTTTTTTAGAAGCAGTAAGGCGGAGTGTATGGGAGCAGCAGATCCTTAGTTTACGTTTGTGCTATCTTTGTGTTTTGCACTTTATCTGTTTGTGTTTTTCTTCCTACACTCCGTGTTTGATATTTTGATTGTGTGCTTCTGTGTCCAAACCTTGTGTGTGGGTCATAACAAATGATTTATCATTGGTTATTTTTTTTTCTTTTATTACTTTACTTAGTCATTCTTTTTTGTTTTGTTTCTCCTTTTCTTCCTTTAGTGTTAGTGTGTTGACTGACCCGTTTGTATAAAAGTGCTATATAATTTGTTTATTGCATCAAGAACTTCTATTTAAACAAAATAAAATAAATCAAATTTTTTCAATTTTCATAAACATTTTAAACTTTCTATTGTTAGGGTAAATTTCGGTATAATATAAGATTAGAAAACAATAATAAGTGCCAAAACTGAAATCATAAACATACTATAAACCAACAACCCATAGCCAATTATTCCTCTAACTACTTGATTTTCAGTTAGAGGCTCCCATCTTTATTTTATTTAAAAACAAAAGTGCTTTACGCCTTATTCCATAAATCCCCAGATGACTTGAACAGATTGCTTCACAAGGTAATAGTGTGCATGTTTCAAATCCGAGTCAGTGATTGTCTCCTGATGCATTCTGGAAAATCTCAGAGATAAAAAATAAGCAGTCTTCAAGCTCTACTGATTTCTGCAGCAAAATCCAGATGTGACTGAAGAATCTCATGCTGGGTATGGGGTTTATTACGTGTGAAATAAAGACTCTCATACACCGGTTAGTTTGATTATATAATCTGATTGATTGAGAAGGGGTTCTGACCTTTATGATATTTGTGATAATGCACAAATTTTTCACACTAAAAGGTGGCATGGTTGTGTTGGAATTGGAGGTTTTATTCTCATTTTTGCAACTATTATTTACTGTTTCATTTTTTGTTTATTCCTTTCTTTTGCTTTCATGCTTTTTTCTCTTTTTATCTGTCTTTATCTTTTTGTTCTGTCTCTTTTTGCCTTATGTCTTTTCTTCCTTTTTTGTATCCCAATCAATCACATACTTCAATTCTTCCTTTCTCCCATCTCTATAGTATTCCTTTATTCTTCTTCCTTGCATTTGCTACCTCATTCTTGCTTCATTCCCTCCCTCCAATAATCCTTTCTTTCGAACCCTTCTATCTCTAGTTCTACCTCATTCCGTCCTATATTTCTTTCTTTCTTTAAAATGTTATTATGACTGCTACCAAGCAGCTATCTATGATACAGTATATGTCCTCTAAAGAATATGAAAGCAGTCACCAATTTTTCTACAACTACTGCATGCACATGTACCATACTCTGATTAAAGTTAAGCCCACTTTTGTATGCATGATCTCACAGACACTCATGATTGTCCAGTATCACTCTGATTGTCACCCCCCTCGGTGAGAACACAGCTAGCTTACTATATGGACTTCAAATCACAAGTGACTATAACATTATCTGAATTTAAAACTATTGCATTCTCTTTTTTTACAACAGAAATTAAAAATTCCCATTTTGTCTTGATTTTTATAATTGTACGTATTTTTCTTTCGTTCTTATTGCATATTAGCTATGAGTGCAGTACATCCTTGTTTGTAAAACAGCAAACTATGAAAGCAAGGAAGTAAATTAATGTACATTGACACTTTACCATAAAAGTTAATATACACACAATATATGCATGCCAAATAATTAATTTAGGAAAACTCCCTTCCCAGCACTTTCTATTCTACAGTCTTAGAATGTCACAGCTTTCCATATAGCAGAGGCTTCGAACCACCTGCTGTGCAAATCACAACTGTCTGAGCCATATGGAGAAAACTTCTGCCAATCTCTCTCTCGTTTTCTCTTTCTCTCTTTTTCTGTTCAGTACAACATTAGTATAGGTCATCATCTTTCAAACACACACCTTGGGGCGAAAATGTCCATCAAAACAGTATATTTCAGGTCACCCTGTTATGGTAACACACATACGCACAAACAAGCCAGTCTTGCTGTACCATTGTCATAATTATTAAGGTTGTGAATTAATATTAACCTTATTAATAAAAAAGGAAAGTTTTGTCGCTGTTATGTAAATAAACATTCCCAATGGGATCACCAAAATGTTACAACAAGCTCAAAAAATAACAGCTGTTACTATCCTTGTGAGGACATACTATATTTATTACCATGGTAGAGACACACACGCATACATAGACAGTGTATGACATGCTGGAAGGTGGTTCAGAGATGCTGAAACAGACAGATATTTTGGCAGAAGCCTGGAGCTTCCCATCACACTGGTCAATATTCCTGTCCCAGTACATTATTTCTGCTCTGACCATCATTTTGCTCAGTGACTCAGGTCTCCTTTTCTCTGCTCATCTCTATGTCTCTCTATAGCCATATCTTGCTCTCTTTCTCTCTTACTCTCTCTTTCTCTTTGTCTGTCTCTGTATCTCTCTCTCTCTGTCTGCATCTGCTGTTACAGACATGTGGTGACTCCTTCCCTTTCTTTCAAAGTGCCAGTATGGATTTTCTCATCCATCTCGATTTATGTTGCACATCAGCAAATCACTCTGAGCTTCTCAACACAAGATTTCACACCACTCTGTTTTTTAATAATATATTTTTTCTCTTTTTCTATATTTCCATTCCATATATTCCTTTAACCTTTCATTCTTTTTGATTGTCTCCCTTCATCCATTTTTAATATATTCTAAATGTATGCACTGTGAAAGCTTATGAATTCTCTCTCTCTCTCTCTCTCTCTGTCTCTCTCTCTCTCGCTCTCTCTTCCTCTTTCTTGCCCCGTTTCATTTTTATCTCTTTTTCATATTGAAAAAGACATATTGTGAGAAGATTTAATCATTGCCCAGACTACAGTTGGCCCATGACCACTTGTGGATTAAGTGTAAGAAAAATAGTATATATATAAATCTTGTTCACAGATGTTCAAAGACTATTGAACATCATGGAGATTATGTAAAAAAAATGCCTTTTTTACTGAATGTTGATAATGCTGAATGTGGATAATATTTGACTCAGTTACACAGTTTGTCAAATAAAAATGCATATAAATGCTTAAGGTTTTCTGTGCATACTACGTGTAAGCGATTACTACCATACAGAACAATAACATAAATATTCTGTCAGTGTAAATGACCAATCATAAGAGAGAATCCAGCAGCAATGTGTTTAAACACCTTTCAGTTGTGCTTAAGTTATGTTCTTTTATTTACATATTCGTTCCAGCTATTTTTTTTCTCTGATTGGCAAAGAGGTATGAAATCCAGGTGCTAAAGTGCCACATGTGAATTCCATTAAGTGCAGATAATTGGGTCAGACAGCTGCAAATTTTGGGGTGCTCTTAATAAAAAGTCATTACAGCAATGTTGCACCTTCAGCAATAAAATCAAGGAAGAGCTGAAAATGTCTGTATTAGCATCAGAAACGCAGCAGAGTCCCGACAGATCTGTCAGGAGCCAAAATCAATGAAAGATGAATAAAAGAATAGTAATCAGGTTGGCGGGGGTAAATGATTGGGTCATGCAGGTCTTCATTTGGAAGCCAAGCAGCGGGAGATCGGAGGCTCACATGGAACCGATCAAAATACAGGAATTCAGTTCTTCAGCTCTGAGCTCTGATTACAGAGGAAGAGTAACAATGTCCCATGCAATCTCTCATCAATCTCAAATCAAAAGTGTTTTTTTTTTTCTTTTGGTTTATATGAGGAATTCATTACTCAGTTTCCTGATCTTAGATTCTGGAATTTTATTTATAATTAGAAAGTGCAATTCTTGAAGTAACTGTGAGTGTCTTTGCTAAGGTATTGACACTAAATGTATTTGTTTTTTGTTAATTTAACATTGAGATCTATGGGAAATTATGCAGTACCTTTCCCAAACAAATCATCATAACTTGAAAAATAATTCAACTGTCACGGCGCTCCTGTTATTTAACGTTAGCAGCATGACTGGGATTAAATCTCTTCCATGGTTGCTCTGCGGCTGTGTTTTTTCATGTTGCTCCTCAACCAGCATTGCGGCATTAATACCCAGAGGAGGAGCTTCAGCAGCAGCATATTCCAGCATGTCCCCACCTCGCTTCTACACCTCAGAGGAGAACCATCAACTGTTGTCCCGTGTTTATTTTATTATTGGTTTCTCTTTTGTTTTTGTCTTCACAGCTTCTGGCTTCCGAGGATTTAAAATGACTGTCTAACGTTTTTTGTGACAAACTCTCCCTGCACTTCCATCCACATTGTATGTTTTTTGTACAGGATGGCAGCACTGTAACGTAACATCGGCAAATGAATTACTAGTTAAAAGTTCAAGTAGCTTTCAAGTAAAAACTGAATTTGTGTTTCGTTGCCTCTGTGACATCATCCACATTAGCTCAGCCAATGTTAAATGAATAGTATGATATTTCTAATGTCTGTACAGAGTGACGTGTAAACAATGATAAATCTAAAAGAATTCCATATTTCTGAAGGTTAAGTAACAAATAAGTTAAATGTTACCACAAATCTACTCCAGTTTTTCTGGAGAATTTGTCTCTCACACATGCTTGATTTCTAAAGAAAAACCCAGCAGTCTTCATTAATTTATTTTAAATGATTATAAATCTTAAAGTGGTCTGTTATTTAATATGTTTAGTTTGTTATGTACTGTATTTTTTAAGTAATGTTTGGAAACATTACAAACGAGCTTCAATAGTAGCACAGGTCGAAGAAAAGCCAGATAATCGGCTCGACCCACCATGACCATCCACGGTCCACCAA
>JAOUQV010042886.1:0-29525 GCA_028565295.1 Aspidoras spilotus
ATATTGGTAGGAGGATGTTAGAAATGGAGCTGCCAGGCAGGAGGCAGAGAGGAAGACCAAAGCGGAGATATATAGATATGGTCAATGTAGACATCCAGGTAGTTGGATGCAGAGGACAGAGTGAGGTGGAAAAGGTTGACACGTTGTGGCGAGCCCTGATAAAGAGGAGAGGCTGAAAGAAGAAGAAGATATTAATACTGATCATGATAATGCTACTAATACTGATCATGATATTGTTACTAATGCTAATAAGGATACTGATACTAATACTCTTACACTGAATTCTGATAATGATCATGAAACTTATACTAATACTGATCATGTTACTGGTGCATATACTAATACTGATCATGATACTGGTACTAATACTGATATTAATACTGATCATGGTTCTGATACTGATATTAATATTGATCATGATACTGTTACTAGTACTGGTACTGATCCTAATATTCATCATGATACTGATACTAATATTGATCATGATACTGTTACTAGTACTGGTATTGATTTTAATATTCATCATGATACTGATACTAATACTGATCATGATACTGTTACTAGTACTGGTATTGATTTTAATATTCATCATGATACTGATACTAATACTGATCATGATACTGTTACTAGTAATGGTACTGATATTGATCCGAATACTGATCAAAATGTACAAGAATTTCAATAATATAAAAAAATCAATCATTTACAAATGTCAAAAACTGATATTGTATTCACAATAAAACATAGACAGCATATCAAATGTCAAAAGTGAAACATTTTAAAATTCCATTCCAAATATTGGATCATTTAAAATTTCTTGACAGCAACACATCTCAAAAAAGTTTGGAAAATGCTATGTTGTGAGATACTGTGAAACATCCCATTTTCTCTTTACAACAGTCTGTAAACATCTGGGGACTGAGGAGACAAGTTGCTCCAGGGATAGTACAGTTAACCCATTCTTGTCTAAATTAGGATTCTAGTTGCTCAACTGTCTTAGGCTTTTTGAAATATCTTCGTATGTTGCGCTAAATGTTTTCTATAGAAAATGTTTTCTACAGTTAATGTTCTCTGGAAACATTACTGAGCCCATTTCCAATACAAAAGCATGCGTGTATGTAATGCAGTGCCGTCTAAGGGCCCGAAGATCACGGCGCCCCAGTATGGTTTTCCGGCCTTGACCCTTACGCACAGAGATTCTCTCAGATTCTCTGAATCTTTTGATAATATTATGTACTGTAGATGATGAACTTTTGAACACTGTTGAACTCCGTTCTGATATCGCTCCACTGTTTGTCAGTGCAGAATTAGGGGGATTTGCCAGAATTTGACCTAATGAGTTGCAATTGTTTATAACTTTACCTTTTGCAGCCACTTATTGCCCTTTCCCAACCTTTTTGAGCTGTCACAAAATTTCAAATATTTGGCATTAAATTTCTAAACGTCTCACTTTCGAAATTTGATATGTTGTCTAAGTTCTATTGTGAATACAATATTGCATTCATTTTATTTACAGTTTGTATTTTTTCCCAACGTTTTTGGAATCTGGTTTTATTAATATTGAAACTGGTAGTGATACTTGTATTACATGAGACAAAATGTTTAGACACAGAATGTATTGTTCCATCAAAGATGGCAAGCAGTTCTAAAACAAATGCACCAAAATTCTACTGTTACCATGTTTCACAGTTGGGATAAGGTTTTCATTCTGCATTGCAGTTTGGTTAAAATGAGGGCTCATCAGGAATGTGGCACTGCAAGCACTGCCTCATCACTGCACTTTTTTTACACAGTGTTTGTACCGCTTGTTTGTTTATCGCAGGATCCTGATTATATTGATATAGCAAACATGATCAAAATTTTTTGGGTGTAATATTAACTTGCAATATTTAACTTTTATTTGAAAAATTTTATTTCAAACAGTTTGAAACAATGTCATGGCTCAGATCTATATTATTTGAACTTTATTAATTTTTCTACTATTTACTGTATCTTCATAGAGAAGCAGCAGTACTAATCCTACTTTTAAATCAGTACATTTTACCTCCACTTGGTATAATTATAGTAATTTCCTTATGAATAAATTTATGGACTAAGGTGTTACATAACACAGAGTGAGCAATGTAGGTCAGCTTAGCAGTGTTCAGCCTTCAGTTTTAACTCCTCTGTGTCAAAAGAAGCTCAGCACTCTCTGTAATAACAGCAACATATTACAAGAAATCTTCATATTCAGAGTCAGTTTGCATTATTGCTGTCAGCATAGACTAAATAAAATGGCAATAATATACTATACTATAATATGTAGCTAGAACAGATCCAATGAAATATGTGGCACATATATAGAGATTATGATAAAAATAATAAGAAGTCTAGTATTTCACCAGATTTGTAGCAATGTCTACTATATCCCTGCTTGAGCAGAAGGCATCAGGTGCTAAGAGCAGCAGTGAAAGAGTAGTCGTATGTAGCTGAAAGGTCGAGCAAATAGTTGTGGATAAGAGTCACGGTTGTGAATGGTGGGAAGTATGTTAGGGCTGCAAATCTGGTTGTTCTGTAACGCCAGACTTCACTGTTGAGCCTTCTAAAGTTGTTGTGGGCTTAATTCAGTGAAACACTAATAAGGGGTGTTACCTACCTGATGACCCCTATGAAGAGCTAGCAATGCAGTGGCTAAGGTTTGCTCATACGGATTTGGATTACATCTTATCCTGTGTATGTTTACAATAAATACTGTGGCTTAGCCAGCCATGTTAAATCCAAATTTGGTTAAACATGATCAAGTTACTACCAATGATATTTATTCATTAATTTTGTTTGCTTCTTAACATCATCTTCAACGGCGATTACCATATTGACAACAGGAACAAGGTTATATTCATAAACAAGTTTCACATATTATACTTAAGTCGTTTTACATACAGGGACAATTTAGCATCTCCAATTTACCTAACATGCATATCTTTAGACTGTGAGAGGAAACTGGAGCACCCGGAGTAAACCCACGCAAACACAGGGAGAACATGCAAACTTCACACAGAAACTCCCAGGTCGCTCTATCCGGTGATCGAACCTGGGTCCTCTTGCTGTGAGGCCACAGCACTATCCACTGCACCATCTTGCCGCCCCATTCATTAATTTTTTCAACACTGCAACTCTGGGCGCAAGGGACAACGCTAGATGAATTCATTAAATAAAACCATCCATTATCTTCTGCTTAATCCACACTGAGTTGCGGGCCATCAGGTGTTCATCCGGCTAATCTGGGCGCAATGGCAGGAACAACCCTAGACAGTTTGTCACACCATCATTCGGCACACACAACCAGAATGAAGGCTATTGGGTGTCTTGGAAAAAAACTGACAATCAAAGCTTCAGAAGAACTGTGTCAGATTCTCCAAGACACAGAGTAAAGCAGATAATTACTCTGCAGTTCTGTGAAATTGAATCTGACACAGCTTTTATGTAGTCTTTTACAGCCATACTTATTTTTTTGTTGAAGAAGTAATTTTTGAAGTAATGTTTGGAAATATAAAATCAGTACTGACAGTAATAAAGTATTAATGAAAATAAATATCTTTAAAAATGTAACTAAAACAGAATGAGAGCTAAGACTTGTTTTATACAACTTCCGCTCTCTTCCACTGTGTAACCCTTAGTCGAGATGTGTGCTGAAACCCAAAGTTCTGTCTGAAAAACAGATGTGTTTGTGTATGTATGTGTGAGAGAAAAAAGATTTATTTTGACTGAGCAGATTTTCTTGTAGTTATGATGCATAATAAAGTATATGACTTCTAAATTCCTCTCTACCTACGAAATCAATCTCCGTATCACTTACATCATTCAGAGAAAATAAAATCAACTGTAAACGCTAGTCAATATATAAAATCTAATTTGTCAAGAGACGATAGAGATGGAATACATGATGGCAAAGACTACATCCCGAATCTAATCAGAGTGCTGTCAAACCAGTTCCAGTGATGCTAGTCTGGGTGTGGTGCAAATGTCAACGCTAACATGTGCACAGACACACACACACAGCTTTAACAGGTTATCTTAGTGACTGACTCTTTGCTTATATAATAATTATAAAAGATGTTAAAGTCTGTAATGATCATATACTAAAAGTACTTTCAGTCATTCATCACAAAGATAGAATCACTACATTCACACTGAGAGTTACCTGATATACTTCTCAACTCACACCAGCAATCTTCATCTACTGAAGAGAGAGATAGAGAGGACGACGGATGACGATAGGACTGAGAATGAGTCTAATAGAGGGATCTAGACAGAGTTTGATAGAGGGATGGAGAAAGCGAGAGAACAACAGACTAAAAGAGAAACTATTAAATGTGAAAATAATTACAAAGAGGTATAGAAACAAAGAGAGACAGATGGTGTAAGTGACAGAGAAAGAGGGAGAGAAAGAAAAAAAATAGGAGATACAGAAAGTAGTGAGAAAGTAGGGAGAGATAGAAAGAATAAAATAAAAGCATGGGTAGGGGGCCCAAGAACTAGAGTGTATCATGTATACTGCTCCCAGTTCTACAAAGCCCCAGCCACCAGTACTAAACTCTGACCTCACCGACAGATTACAACCCCTGTGCATACCTACTAAACCCTACCTTCCGCTACTAAGCTCCGCTCACAGTAATCTCTCGAATAAGGTGTTAATCTGCAAAAGGCAACAGACACCAGCTATGGGTAAATGGGGCAACTTTACCTAAGTCACCTCAAAAAGCGGTATAAAAAGTGTGGAGGAAGCATAAACAACCATCAAGCCACATGGCATACATTGATCAGACATGTGTGGTTGACCGAGAGGTGAGCGGTGAAAGGGAAGTAAGGAAACTGCTGAAGCTGCAGCACCTAGTGGAATCTGTGTGCTGTATCTAATCAAAAATCTGGACAAACAAAATTGTAATATGCTAATAAAGCTAAAGTTTATCTGAAATGAAAAAGAAGGACAGGACATTTGAAGGGATTTCGAAATCTGAAAGGAGAGAGTGTGTGAGGAAGAAATAGATAAAGAGAGAGAGAGAGAGAAACACACACAACAGAGATGTGTAAAGAATACACGTATCTAGGAACTTCCAATTCCAATCTGGCTGAAATTATTCAAATCCACTATAAAAGCAATATGGTAGTGAGATATGGGGACCACTCTCAAACCTAAATTTTGACCAATGGGACAAACACCCAGCTGAAATGATGCACACAGAATTCTGTAAAAACCTCCTGCGTGTGCATGACAACACAACAAACAACGTTTGTAGAGCTGAATTTGGAAAATATCCATTCTTTTTCTTTCAGCCGCTCCCTTTTATCGGGGTCGCCACAGCGAGTCAATCTTTTCCAAGTCACTCTGTCCACTCTAACTTTATCTCACGATTTTTCAACCTGTGTGTTATGGGACGTGTGTTGGACCCAAGGGCGGAGAGCTGAAAAAATAAAGGTGCATTCTCGCCCACACAGAATAACACACACAGGGGAGAACAGAGAGAAAGGGTACTCCGAAAGGCAATGTGTGCAATGATACATCGAAGGAGTCGCACTCTACACTACCTGTCCCTGACACATAACTGGGCTTAAGCCTACCTACGGGAACTGCTAGTCGGCTTCAGAGTACTATCGTCCCTTTCTAACTCACAGGTTGGAGAGAAAGTAAATAAAGGTGTGACACCCAAGTCTAAGATCTGAGCTGCTTAAAAAAAAATCAGACGCAGGTGTCACTATTCTGTGCCTAATTTGTGCTGTGGCATCTCTACTCCCGCTTACAGCAGAGTGTCAACAAGGGAGCGCCTCCACCGGCCCTTGGTGCCTGGCGGCAATATCTGACCTCTGACACTGTGCTGTCCCTCTGATGTACTCATTCCTAATCCTGTCCATCCTGGTCACTCCTAATGAGAACCTCAACATCTTAAGCTCTGCCACCTCCAGCTCTGCTTCCTGTCCCTTAGTCAATGCCACTGTCTTCAAACCATACAACAAGGCTGCTCTCACTACTCTCTTATAAACCTTTTCTTTCACTTTTGCTGCAACCCTTTTGTCACACATTCCTGACACTTTTCTTCATCCACTGTATCCTAACTGTACCTCTTTTTGACACTTCCCATCTGCTTGGTATTGACAGCTGCCTCCCTCTCATTCACATACATGTATTCTGTCTTACAAATGTTGACTTTCATTTTCCTTCTTTCCAGAGCAAACCTCCACCACTCCGGGTTCTCTTCTAGCTTTTTCCTGCTCTCACTACAGACCATAATGTCATCGGCAAACATCATAGTCCATGGTGATTACTGTCTGTCCTCATCTGTTAGTCTGTCCATCACCAGCAAACAAAAAGTGGCTCAGAGCCGATCCTTGATGCAGTCCCACCTTTACCTTGAGGCTATCCTACAGCACTACTGTCATGCTGTTCTCATACATGTCCTGCACCAATCTATTGCACTTGTCAGCCACTCTTGAATTCCTCATACACCACCACAGTTCGTCCCTCTGCACCCTATCATTAGCTTTCTCTTAATCCACAAAGACACAGTGTAGCTCTTTCTGATCTTCTCTGTAATTCTCTATCAGCATTCTCAAAGCAAAAATTGCATCTGTGGTGCTCTTTCTTGGCATGAAACTATAGTGATGCTCATAAACAGTCACTGATTGTCTAAGCCTAACTCTCTCCCAAATCTTCATTGTGTGACTCATTAACTTTATTTGTAATTGCTACAACTCTGCACATCACCCTTGTTCTTATAAATCGGCACAAGTAAACTTTCCCTCTATTCCTCAGGCTTCAATTCACTCTCAAAAATCTCAATAAATAATCTAGTCAAAAACGACACTCCCATCTCTCCTATACATTTCCATACCTCTACCGGTATGTCATCAGGTCCGACTGCTTTTCTATTCTTCATAATTTTCAAAGCTCTTCTTACTTCATCCCTGCTAATCTTTACTATATCCTCTTCCACTATTTCTATGCCTCCCACTCTTATTTCCCTGTCATTCTCTTCATTAATCAGCTTCTCATGCCTCCGTTCTTCACTTACACCATTTTGTTCTCTTCGCTACATTTGCCCTCTTCCTCTTTCTATCTAACAAACCACTATCCAATATTGTCTAGCTACACTATTCCCTGCCACTACCTTACAGACACCAATCTCTTTCAACTGACCCCGTCTACACAGGATGCAGTCTATCTGCTACCTTCTCCTCTTTTCTTTTGTTTACCACAGTCATTTCCATCCTCTTTGCAAAACCCACCACCATCTGTCCTTCTAGATTCCTATCTTTAACACCAAACTTGCCCATAACCTCTTTATCCCCTTTGTTTTCTTCACCAACATGCCCATTTAAATCTGCACCAATCACCACTTTCGCCTTTCGGGGAATGCTCTCTACTACTTTATCTAGCTCCCTCCAGAATCTCTATTTCTCCTCTAACTCACAGCCAACTTGTGGTGCATAGCCACTGACAACATTCACCATTACACCTTTAATTTCTAACTTCAAACTCATCACCCTATCTGACAGTCTTTTTACCTCAACAACATTCTTTGATCACGGGCACCCAGTTTGACGCTTACCCCTCCATATTCTCTGAAGCTTTTAATGATATTATGCACTGTAGAAGATAATATGTTCAATTTTACACTGCTGAACTCATTTACTATATTGGTCCACTATTTGTCAGCACAGAATTAGGGGGATTGGTGATCCTTCTCCCATCTTTACCTCTGAGAGCCGCTGCCACACCAAGATGCTCTTTTTATAACCAGTCTTGTTAATGACATATTGCCAATTTACCTAATGCATTGCAATTGTTTGTACCTTTACCTTTTCCAGCCTCTTATTGCCCCTTCACAACTTTTTTGAGATGTGTTGCTTTCATGAAATTTCAGATAAGCCAATTTTTGGCATGAAATTTCAAATAATCTCACTTTCGTCATTAGATATGTTGTTTATGTTCTATTGTGAAGACAATATTAGTTTTTGAGATGTGTAAGTTATTGCATTCTGTTTTTATTTACAGTTACGTTTGTACTTTATCCCAACTTTTTTGAAACATATCACATATTTATATATATCACACTTACATATTTAGCTGCCATGGATGGAAACACATTCCATGAAGCTCTCTGCGCATTATTCTTCAGCTAATGAGCTGAAGGCCACATGTAGTTTGGAGGTCTGTAGTGATTGGCTCTGCAGAAAGTTTGATTTTTCTTTGCACTAGGCGCATTAGCATCCACTGACCCCTACCATTTCGTGGCTGAGTTGCTGTCATTCCCAAACACTTCCATTTTTTTATAATACAGCTAAGAGTTGATTGTAGAATGTAAATGGATGAGGAAATGCCAAGGTCCTTGATTTTATACACATGTGGCCATGGAAGTGACCCTGATTCTTAGAATTTGGATCGGTGAGCAAATACTTTTGGCTATATATACACACATATATATAGCAGCTTCATTGGGGCAAAAATTCTCCTTGTTCTTCAACTTTGTAATTTTCTCTCTTTTATGCTCTTCTGCCCACTCTCTCTCTCTCTCTCTCTCTCTCTCTCACACATACACAGAATCCGAGTGTGTGTGTTTTGTGTGAAAAGACCAATTTTTCCCACAAGGATAGAAATATATGATATTTATGAACCTTGGAGGACATTTTGCTCACCCCCATAAGAAGTGTAAACACCTTAAAGGAGGGACTTTGCTTTCCTATTTTTCATAATGTTTAAAGCTTTTCTGGGTTTTCTGGATCCTTGGAGGCTTGCAGTGGGAAAAAAACACATGTGGTTAAAAAAGACAGTATAAAAAGATAAAAAGACATAGATGTGTCTAAATAGCAGTTGTTTTATGACTTATAAAACGAGGATGACTGGTTTTAGTCACTTTGTGGTAGGAAGCACGATGACTCACACACACACACACATACACACACAGTTTCATAACTCTGTTAACCAAACTCTCAGTTATTAACAGGCACCCAGAATACATCCATCATTTCATTTTTAATATAAAGATAGTTGAAAACAAGACTATGTTTGTGTGTGTGTTTTCCCTGAGCACTGAAATCGAGTAATTGTTAAATCAGGTTAAAACAACGCTCTTACATATTTTTCTTCTGCATTTTACTCTTTATGAGGTATTTAATAAAATATGACACATATAAGACCTCCATATTATCCAAAACATATAATAACTAAAAATATTTCTCAAATTTTCTTTTTAAATAATCTTACACACAAACACCTTTATACTTTACATTCTCTTTTTTAATGTGATATGTACTGTACATCTATAATTCTGAGGGCTGATATTTTCTTTAATTCATGTTGCCTAAATTGTGTACAGTTTAAGCGTTTTCCTGAGGTGAGACTATTCCATCTCCTGTGTTGCATTTTTTGGATTTTCCTTCATCATTTAATATCTTCTATTTGCATCCTAAAGCTGAGTGATCTCGTTTTCTTATCTGTGTGTTACAGCTTGATGATCAAAATGATATGAGGTAGAGGTGTTGAGGGAATATAATGCTGCTAACTAATTTAGCATATCGTAGGAGGTGAAAACCCACTTCAATGTTCCTCAGATTCAGCACACTTTAGAGATTTACCTGTTATGTCTGGCGCCATCAGGACCATCGTAGGACCATAAGGCAGATTTTAAGACCAATTTTCAGAGAATGGTAAATGTTTGTCTTTGTCTCCAAAAATGTAAAGGAAGACACTGTAGAATGGAGAGACAACATTTTATTTACAAAATCTGGTAGGTGCTCTTATCCCAAGCTTTATTCTTTTATATAAATGAGAAGCTGAAGGTTAAGGACCTTTCTCTATGACCAAATAGAGGTAGCTTTGCTGTGGTGGGATTTGAAGTTGTGGTCTTATAATCAGTAGTGCAACATCTTATCCGCTGAGCTACCACTGTCCCGCACAAAGGGCCATTAGGGTGTGCCAAAGCTATTAATGTGTGCCAAAGCCTGGTTACATCCACCACCACTAGGGCCCGGCAAAACACAATGACTGTGACCACCACTATGATGCCCTGTGTTTCAAAGACTATAAATGGACACAGCTCCCAGAAGCCTCAGTTAAGCATTCAGCATACACATAAACTGATTAGATAAGATTATTTTCTGCTCATTGGATTCTGGATTCTTGATTTTTTGGATTTTTGGTTTTGGATTTATACTTTTTTTGCCACATTTGTTTAGCACTTAGTTTGTTTGTTATCTTCTTAAAGAGCACATTTTCATCTTTCTGTTACCTGCCAGCAGAGCAACCCTCACTCGTCAGAAAAAAAACAATAACGTTATTAAACCTAAACATTCATGTCACTACCTGATATAAACTAACCCTGGACTCCGGCGTCGAAATTTTTTTTTTATTTTAATGAATTTTTGTAAATAAAAATAAAAACCTTATTTATCATGCCTATATAGCTGTATACCACTGTCCTTTAATCTATCTTTAATCTATAAAAGCAAAAGTGTCAAGTTCTTGGTTTGTTTAAGATGTTTATTGTTCTAATAATTTCGCATTGATGAGTCAGTAAAGAATCTGCCTTTGTACAAATTACACAACATATTACATAACCGACCACTTTTCAAATACATAATCAAGGCTGCTGGATTTTGCTGCAGAAAAGAAGCAATTGTCAACGTAAAAGAATCCAGAAGGATTTTGTCAGCTTTCAAGTTGTTAAACCAAGGTTTTCCACCTGTGCTTATTTTCTTTATTGCATTACAATAGTAATAATAATAACAATAATTTAACAACAATTAAAAAACAATTATTTATGGTGATTTTCAGAGCACTCAATGACAGCTTAAAAGAGGTAAGAGAGCAGAAATGGTTAAGCATTAAGGGGATAACACTTTAAATACAATAAAATTAAATAGGACAGTTAGATTTTAAACACTCCCAAATACTAACACAATATCAGGTAAACTGTGTTAAATATATTTAAAATAATAAAGAGGGATTCCCACTCAAGCTTAAAAGATAAAGAATATGCTAACTTAAAAATGAATGTTTTAAGTTGAGATTTAAAAGTGCATAGACAGACAAAAGTATGAATATGAATTGGAAGAGAGTTACAGAGAGAAGGTGCAGAGTGGCTAAATGCCCTTATTCCCATAGTCGAGAAATTAGTCGAGTGCGAGAAATTAGAAGAAGAAGAACTATATCAGGAGGGGGTCTGACCCACTGCTTCCCAGACACAGGTTTCCTTGGGCAAGAAAATGGCAAGAAATCATTCGTTTTTTTGGGGTTTTTTTGATGTTGTCTATCTAGTGTACCTTTCATTTGGAATAAACCAGGTGAACTTGATAATGGCGCATGCTTCCTAACTGAGGAAATATCCATTAAGTTTAATAATTATACTAAAAATTAATACTTTAGGTAGGAATATACTTTCTCTATTAAACCACATTTAACCCACCTGGGGTTTAGGGATTCACTTTGAGCACCTGCTGCACCCTACTGGGGCACACATGGAACAGATGAGGGTTGGGTGCCTTGATCAACAGCATCTTTTAGTTCCCAGCCCTCTAGCCTGTCCATGTCTAACCCATAATTTATGTTATACTGTGCTGATTAAGTGATTCCTTTGTTTATTTTGTAATAGCAGTTTTGAGATATAGACTCAAGCAAATACCAATCATGTTCAAATGCTGAATTTGAATCTCAAATATTATAAATATTACAAATATTATAAAATTATATTTATAAATAAACAAATATAAACTTAAAGTTAAGATTTTATATGATTACTTTTTATTATTTAACAGAAACATATTGTTATAATTTTTTTACTCATATGAGTTTGGAAAAATATAATAAAAGAATATGTATGAGCTTTAAAGTACTTTACTTGAAGCAAAAACCCTATAATGAGCATTTGATGGATGATCATTATCCCTGTTATCAAATAAACACAGTTTTAGCCCTGAACAAACGATAAATTGTTTATACTATAAACGGACATTGATTATCAAATTTGGTTGCATTAAATTAACATAATATTTGTTAAAGTAATTAAATTAAAAAATAATAAAAACACTGCTATGTGAGGTAAGGTTTTCTGATACAAATACTGAAATTTTTACAAATGGGAATTATGGGAATTATGTACTATAGCAACAATGTACTTTTATATATTTATTACACTACAAATATAATAACATCAAGAGAATAATATAAAATAAAGGCACGTTATCAGGGAGGTCCAACTGGCAAACAAAAACAGGTCAGCAATCAATGCACAATTACTAGTCACCTCTGTTTTCAGTAACAAATCCATATTTATCACTGTACAAACTGTACAATCACTAATAACTTCTGTTTTCTGAGACACCAATCACTAATTAACATTGTTCTTAAGATCTAATCACTAACCTTTGTTTTGGTGACTAATTACTAATGTTCACTGTTTTAGTGGATTTGACCAAACCCTAGTCACCTGCTTTCAATGACCAAACGACTAATCATCAATCTATACAAATGCCAATCAGTAATCACCAGTGTTCTCAATAACCAATCTGAAAGGTGTCAGGATCCCCTGCAGAACACTGGGGGTCCTAGGAGGCGCCCCATGGTCAGTACATACCCCGAAAGCAGCAGGAGAAGGAGGTGGCATTAAACCATATTTCCCGAGACATTTTAATCACAGACAAAAAGAACACTACTTCCTATATATATACTGTTCAAACAATATATGTACTGTTCAAACACATAACAGTATAATCTTTGTAGGATATACACTCACCAAACACTTTATGAAGTACACAATTGTTAACACAAATATCTAATCAGCCAATCACATGGCCGCAACTTAATGCATTAACCATGTAGTGGTGGTCAAGACAACTTGCTGAAGTGCAAACCACCATCAAAATGGGGGAAAAAAGGTGTATTAATTGACTATGAACCTGGCACTACTCAATACAACCAAGAATTGCTGAATAGCGTTCCCCTTGAAAGTATAGGACAATAAACCTAATAAAGGTGTACTAAATAAAGTGGCCATTGTGTGTATATAAATAGCATTATTATTTCTCTGTTTCTTTTCTTTCCTCTTCTGAGTAATCCTCTGATTTACAAGCACTTGCTGATAGCTCAGCTTGTTGAGACACTACATTAACATACTCAGTCCCCCAGGCTAAAAATCTGCCATAGGCAGGTATAAGTTTATACAAGTTTATAAGTTATACGTTTCTGTTGTATATATTTCCTATTCCTTTTAAATTCTATTCTACTCAGAAGTTTACGTGCATAATTTTATCATGAATATGCATATTACTCCATTATGCCATACACATTAGCGAATTCCCCTTGAACGGGGAAAGTCTGCAGCACTGATATTTAGATTTGGCACATGAAAATTCCATTATGTAGTATTATTCATATGATTTCTGAAATCAAAATGTGAACTGGAAAATCGAGCAGTGGACATCGGGTCGTTCAACACGAACAGTTCAGATAAGTTTTTGTAGACAAAAGATTATGTGTACTTGAGTTCTGAAATCGGGAATTTTCAGTCATGACAATCATTGCTTAATCAGTCTATCAGCCGCCCTGATAGACCTCCTCTTAGTGTCATTATGATTATCCTGACTCTGCTAAGGTAAGGACCTTATGCTTCCGAGACAGGATGTAGGACACTGCTAATCAGGCCCTGAATTACAAATATGTGTGCACTTTATATACAGAAAATGAGGTGCTGTTTAGTCCATATATTATACACACACACCAGTTTTTCATGCACATACACCTCTTTTTCACGCACACACACACCCCACATTCAGTTATGTAATATTCCAAAGATAGGGCATCATGGTGGCACAGTGGTAGATAGTGCTTTGGCCTCACAGTAAGAAAATCCTGAATTCAAGCCCCAGGTGGGGCAACCTGGGAAATTTCTGTGTGGAGTTTGCTTGTTCTCCCTGTGCTCGTGTGGGTTTTATCCGGGTACTCCGGTTTTATTCCCGCATTGCAAAGACATGCATGTGAGGTTAATTGGTGTCTCTAAATTGCCTGTTTGTGTGTGTGCACGCCCTGAGATGGATTGGCGGCCTGTCTAAGGTTGTTTCTGCCCTCACGCCCAGAGCTGCTGGGTGGGCGCTGGCTTATCCGTGACCCTAAAACTAGGATTAAGGGGTAATTAAAATGAACTCACAACCCTGATTTTACCTCACATAGCATAAATTTAAATACGCCAGGCGAACAGAAAAATATAAAAAGTAACGAGAGTGCAAGGTAATATTCAAATTGAAGACCCAACAAAAAATTTTTATTGGCATTATAATGTGCTTTTAATGTTTAAAAATATACTCAAATTTTGTATTGAATGTAAAATACATGCAAAGTGAAGAGAAATAAGAAGAGCTTCACATTATTCCAAAGCATTTACAATATTTATTTTGTATTTTGGGCCACTCCCTTGTTTTTCTGTGAAAGAAGGTCAAGTGTCTTTCCTAGCTGCCAAGTATGCAGCCAGAACCTTAAGAAATCAGACTGTGCACTAGCTGGTAAACCATAAAACTATATTAACATAAAACAAATGCAGCTTCATTTAGATCTTGACATGAGAGCATTAACAACCTGCTCGCCATCTTCAAAATAATAACCGTAAATGAGGGACAGGCCTATAATATAAAGTATATTCTCCAGCACATGTGATTGGATCCAACTTATCTGTCCTTAACACAGTCACACAGTGATGTTAGACGAGAAGGCCTGGCTCCCAGTCTCCGCTCTAATTCATCCCAAAGATGGTCTATTGAGTTAAGGTCAGGACTCTGTGCAGGCCAAACAAGTTTATCCACACTAGAATTTGTCATCCATGTCTTTATAGACCTTGCTTTGTGCACTGGTGCACAGTCACGTGGGAAGAGAAAGGGGCCAGCTTCAAACTGTTCCCACAAAGTTGTGAACATGGAATTTTACAAAATGTCTAACCCTAGGTATGCTGAATCATTCATACACCTGTGGCAATGGAAATTGATCGGAACACCTGATACTGATCATTTAGATAAGTGAGCAAATAATTTTGGAAATATAGTGCATATATTGTATCTACACTTGTGAAGTGAGCACACGTGCCCGTAGAGGTGAGCTTCCTCTATAGCACCTAGAAAGCAAATATTCCTAAGGGCACTTCTACCTAATCCATGTATCTAATCCACAATCGCCATTGTTTTAATGACCAATCACCAATGACCATTGTTCTTGATGACTAATCACTAATCACATTGTTCTTAATGAACCACTACCAATAATCAATCATTCTTATTAGCAATCGCTGATCAATTCAATTCCTATTTTGCCTGCATATAAAATGTTCTTACAAGTGATATAACCGTAAATAAGGCGTGGGCCTATAAGAAATGTACTCAGTTAATAGTATTTTTTACACTAAGACCCTTTTTGAATAGTACTTTACTTTCAACCTCTCACATACACTACTTTATCTTCTCTCCTATCATATTTAAAGTTTGAGAGAAAAAGGGATGCATGTGCGAGGTACCAGCACCAAGCAGCACCATGCAGGACATGCAGGCGCTCCGAAGATTGATATGATCAGCAGAATATATCACTAGGAACGAGTTCCCTTTTCTGTAAATACGAAGAGGTACTAGACCAAAGCCAGGAAGGTTGTGAAAGACCTCAGTCATCCCAACAATGGACTGTTCTCTCTGTTACACACAAGTAAGTGCTTTAGAATTGTGAAGGCCAATAAAGAGAGAATTAGGAGAAGCTTTTTTCTTATAAACTGGAACAAGGACCAAGACACCGAAATATTCACATACACACACACTACACTACACTATAATCGGACTGATAAATCAATGATTTAATATAACTATCATTAGTTAGACAGATGTTACAAAGTATATGTTAAAAAACATGAAGATTATTAAAGGATATTTTTTTTGACTGATATGTAAAAAGAAAACGGAGCTAATGTTGAGATAATCTTATCTTATTTATAATCCTCCCCAAAGGGGAATATTGTAGACAACCTGTACGTGTGTGTCTGGGTCTCTCAGGTTTAAGAAGATCCTACAGGTTTCTTTGAAGGTTGTACATGCTTCAGTCAACTTTTTTTTAACATTGTACTATGGAGAGTGGGAACAGTTGCAACCCTGCGCAGTTGGCAACATAGCTTATTCTACCAATCAGGAACGAACTGTTATGCTAATATTCATAATGCATGTGCTCAGATCCTAGAAGTTTCCTAGAAGAAAACAGCCATGTGTGATCATTGTTAATTATATCAATTTAATCTGTGTTTTCTTAGCTTCTAGCAGTCATAGCTGTTATGCTTCAGAGCTATTGCATCAAGCTAACAGCAAGTTTCATCATGGCTTTTCATATGATTAATTATAACAATAATTATGAATGTTATTGATTAATATACATGAAATAGTGTTCAATAATCAGGTATAGCTCATTTTCATTTAATGAGATTTTCTTTAATATAACAGAGCCACAATTCATTTCACAACTCTGGGCGCGAGGGCAAGAATAAAACTAGACAGGACGGCAATCCATCGTAGGGTGCACACACCCACATTCAGACACACAATCACACACTAACGAGTAATTTAGAGACACCAATTACCCTATAACGCATGTCTTTAAAATGCAGAAGGAAACCGGAGTACACAAAGAAACCTCGTGCGAAAAAACTTGCAAAATTCTCACATAAATATCCCGAGTTGCCCCACCCGGGGCTCAAACCTGGGATTTTCTTGCTGTGAGGCTACATCACCCCCAAATGCACCACTGTGCCGCCCCATGGCCACAATTGTAAGGGGTACAAACGGCTAATTTAAGCAGTAATACATTTCCCAGCATGACCACGCTTATTATAGGCAAATGTATGCAACTGAGTATCTGCCTAATTAAGCTGATCAAAAACTCAGTGTCGCATCGTCAAGCTCTCATAGATCATGTTAGGGACACTGTTACGCAGAACTGGATAGCATTAAAGTGGTAGGGAAAAACCCGATGTTTATTCCCACATTATAAACACGTGTTTTATAAATGTGTAATGTTCTTTGTTTGAGCAGAATTCTATTAGTTTAATCGGCTCTTTTGTTTTGCCATTTGCTTTTGCTCTCATGCTCTGCAACCAATATACACCACCACTCATGCATAACTCCATGGGTTAGTACACTGTTCGGGGTACACGTCACGGTGGCGCAGCAAGAAGACCCGAGTTCGAAAATCGGATGGGTCGACCTGGGAATTTCTCTGTGGAGTTTGCATGTTCTCCCCGTGTTCGTGTCAGTTTTCTTCAGGTATTCCGGTTACCTTCCACAGTCCAAAGACATGCACGCTAGGTAAATTAGAAATGCTAAATTGTCATAAACTTGTGTATTGATATGTGACTTTGTGTATGATATGATATGTATGAGTATGACCGTGTTCCTGATATTAAATTAGCCACTGGTGCTGAAGATGACGTTAAACAATAAATAAATAGTACACTGTTGCAAAGTCACTCACATTGCAGATTAAAATCTAGTTTGTACTGCAGATCTAATAACTGCCATTCTTTATTTTTTATTTTAATTCTTTTTAGGACCCAATCTAGTGCCCTAGCCTGCGCGATTGGGCCCATACTAGTGTTGCTATAACACCATATAGCTTAAATTTTATCTGTTTTTCATTTTCCAGTAGCTATCCTTTCTTCCATGACAGAAGAAAACACCTATAACTGTACTAAAATTATAAACAGAAATATTTACAGATGAATGCAGGCCAGTGAGGTATGGACTTACAATAGACTTTAACAATTGCCACAGAAACATCCATCAGATTACATTTTCCTGAAAATAGGGCTTTAAAAAATGTTGTTTACCTTTACACGTACTAGTCTTTAATGAATGTTGCAACTGCCCCTACATACTGTGGCAACTGTCACATGTTATATTGACAGTTTATTTGTTTCACTTTGTCTATTTAAGTAAAAAAAATTAAGCTTACTATCAAATTTATATACTGTATAATTTATATACATCAGCGTGGGTGGGTAGCTTACAAGTTTATTGTATTCACTGTACTTTCCAAAACAAAGAGTCTCTGAGAAACTATAGAAAATACAATGTGTTGCAACCAGTTCCAATTACTGAAATAAAGTACTTGATACTAAAATAAAAAAATGAGTGGAAAACTCCAAAAAAGAAACACCATTTCCACTAGTCTGGCTACGGCTCTGCTTGCACACACTGTTTAATTTTTCCACAACATGTCAGTATCTAAGACTGTCAAGGTTTTTTCACAGGTATTCCATCAGATACCAACATACACTCACACACACACAGATGCAATTGTGTCTGAATGGCCTGCAGCAACCTATTGCCAATGCCAACTTGCAACAGACAAGAGAAGGGGAATCTGACAGGCATCAGGATGTGAGACTGGAAGACTGACACAGTATTGGCATAGATGGCATCAGCATTTTTGTGTGTCTGTCA
This sequence comes from Aspidoras spilotus, assembly GCA_028565295.1. Lineage (NCBI taxonomy): Eukaryota > Metazoa > Chordata > Actinopteri > Siluriformes > Callichthyidae > Aspidoras > Aspidoras spilotus. Next base: position 18,484 of record JAOUQV010042886.1, read on the forward strand.
GAGATATGAAAGTATGTCTATTTATATGGTGCAAAGTTACAGAGCTAAAACATGGCAGAAATATATACATAATTTTCTCTCATTCACTCTACACTCCCTCTCTCTGCTTTAAATATTGGATTTGTGTCAGTTATGATAAAAGAGTTGATATTATGAGGTAGGATAAACTGGGCCAGACAAAGACTGGGATATCTGGCACCATCATCCTAAACCTCCGGCCAGGAAGAAACACCTGTTCCTGAATTTTATGGATCAGTTTTTTAGCCTACATTTTTTTTATTTTCAGTTTTTTATTCTTAGTTTATTCACAAAACAAACACTGGATTAGAAATGCCTGGAAGCTGGCAAATAATAACTCGCCGAGACTCCCAGTTGGTGGATACATCAAATTTGGTTTTTGTATACGATAATGATCTGTTTACTGTACTGCAGGAAGTAATATTTACGTATATGGGAGAACAGAGAATCCTTAACTGTGGACAGATATTGTTTACAGTTTAAGATTAGGAGCTTGTAGGCGGAGCTTGTGTCAGTGCACAGCTGCACTTATTCAGTAGCAATATGGGTGTACCAAGTGTGCAGGAAACATTCAGAAAACATCTAGAAGAATGGTTCATCCTAGATGCTTACATGGAACTAGTGAAGTGAACTGTGGAGCTGCAGCAGAGGACATCGGTTGACTTGCCTATGGAGAATGTTTACCACCTTGTGGAATCTTTTTCTTGACTGTGTGCTGTAATTAATCAAAAATGTGTAACAATTCTATGTTAGCCAGTTGATCCAAATTCACTCATCCTTCTGTGTAAAATGGTTAAATGCTCATATTTGTACTTTTATTGTTGGAATTGATTCTTTTTGATAAATGACATCCTATTTGGCCAATAATCCAATTTCAAGGAGACAATATTCTAATAAATTAAAGGCATCCTACATCTTTCCCCATGGGGCTAGTTGTCAGTATTTATTGCACCAGACATGACTTTTAAAACTACACAAATATCTATTAGATGTAAGACCCAAAGTAATTTTATTGCCAAAAAGCAAGTTTTTAAAAAATTACCTTCTCAGCCATGGTCATAGCTGCACCCCCATGGACGCCTAGGATAGGCATGGCCGTCTGTGAAGAGACAAAGTCCAGCATCTGGGCGATAGCTTCCTGGTCAGTTCCATCTCCATAAACAAGGCCATGCAGTCGCTGGCGTGCCATAAGCTGACACAAGTGGGTAAGCATGCTTCCTGGATCTGTGTGGTTCACCTGTACAGCAAGGACACTGATGTCCAGTGGTGCACCAACACCTATTGCTGGGCGCAGCGCCTGTTCAGGTACACCACGGGTCTCACCCAGGATCACTGCTACGCTCAGAGAGGGTGTACTCTCAACTGCCTGAAACCAGCCCAGCAGAAACCAGGCCATCAGTGCCAGGTGTACTGCAACTACCATGATTCTTGGCTTCAGCCCCTGTCAAGAGAGAACAGAAAACTTTACAATCAACGAATGGATGGACAGCTTATCAGACAGATGGCTGGACAGCTTGAATGTGGGGGTAGATTGATTGATAGATGAGTAGCTGAATGGATGGATAGCTGGGTGGATGAATGGATGGATGGGTGGCTGGAGTAATAGAGGACAGACATATACAGGTGCATCTCAATAAACCTTCCATTAATATGGAAAAGAAACGTCAAGGGGGGGGGTTGGGGAAGTTTCACAAGGAGTAGATTGCTGCTGGAGTCAGTGCTTCAAGAGCCACCACACACAGACGAATCCAAAATCAAGCCATTCATGACCAAGAGACACTGCCAGAAGCATTTTACCTGGGAGAAAAAGAACTGGACCGTTGCTCATTGGTCCAAAGTGTTGTTTAAAAATGAAAGTAAATTTTGCATTTCATTTTGAAATCAAGAACCTAGAGTCTGGAAGTGTCACGTCTTTGTTCTGCACACACACAACCAATGACTAATTGACTGATTAATCACAGCAGACACTCTAGCCCACTCACCTGGAGTTAATTAGGAGAGCTGCAATTAGCTCTCCTAGGAAAGTATTCAAAGATCATTTAGGCTAGAGTGCCTTGCAGGTCAACACATATTTCTATGCTATTTCTATGCTTTCTATATGAAATATATCTTATTGTGCTTTTGGTTACTTACACATATATCAGATTAATCTGTGTTTTCTAAGCTTCTAGCAGTCATAGCTGTTATGCTTCAGAGCTATTGCATCAAGCTAACATCAAGTTTCATCATGGCTTTTCATATAATAAATTTTAACAATAATTATGAATATTATTGATTAATATACATGAAATAGTTTTCAATAATCAGGTATAGCTCATTTTCATTTAATGAGATTTTCTTTAACCATACAGGGCTACAATTATTTTACAACTCTGGGAGCGAGGGCAAGAATAAAATTAGACAGGACGGCAATCCATCATAGGGTGCACACACCCACATTCAGACACACAATCACACACTAACAAGAAATTTAGAGACACCAATTAACGTATAACGCAGGGAGTACTCTCGACTGTCTGAAACCATCCCAGCAAAAACCAGGCCATCAGTGCCAGGTATTCTGCAACTACCATTCTTGGCTTCAGCCCCTGCCAAGAGAGAACAGAAAACTTTACAATCAACATATGGATGGACAGCTTATCAGACAGATGGCTGGACAGCTTGGATATGTGGGTAGATTGATTGATAGATGAGTAGCTGAATGGATGGATAGCTGGTTGGATGGATGGGTGGCTGGAGTAATTGAGGACAGACATATACAGGTGCATCTAAATAAACTTTTCATTAATATGGAAAAGAATTGTCAAAAAAGGGAAGTTATGGGGTCATTTTACAGGTTAACACACCGACATGGAGGCAGCAGACAGAACAAAATACCAACAAGGATTGTTATTAAGCAAAAAGCATTTGGAGGAATCTTGGCGCGCACCCTTGGAAATGAAGGTTCACATGCAGCAGGGTTTGGTGCCTTCCAAGGAGTACTATAAAGCTAAGGTCCACCACTGTAGAAAGTCCACCTACCAAAGTATCATGTGTCATTCCTGAATGTTATGAAGATCTTCTTGAAGTGTTTAGCAATAAGAAAGCGGAAGGACTCCCTCCACATAGAGAATTAAATTGCAAGATCAACATTCTTTCAGGTTGTGTTCCTCCACACAATTAAATCTATGCCCTGTCACTGTCAGAAAAGAAAGCCATGAAGAACTACATTACAGATGCCCTGGAGCTAGTTATATCCATCACTCCACGTCTCCAGCCTCAGCTTCTTTTTGGAGAAGAAAGAAGGTGGTATCAGATTTTCTAATTAACGAGGTCCTACAGGACACATTGGGCAGATGGATAATTGTCTATATCGATGACATCTTGGTATATTCACCGATCTGGTAAGCCATGTACAACACGAGAGAGTGGTGCTACAAAGACTGCTACATCACCAACCATGAGTCCAAGAGGTTGCATCCAAGATAAGCCTGGCAGGCCCTGTTTTTTTACCTGTTTTTACTATCTCCTATAGACCAGGGAGCAAGAATAGGAAGGTGGACGCACTATCCCGCATTTTCGAGAAAGAATCTTCCAAAGTTAATGCCCATTATTACCCCAGAGAAGTTTAGAAATGCCGTCAGATTGGAAATTGATAAAGAGATGCCAGCACAATAACCTACAACCCTGACTAATGTGCTCCTGGACACTTGTATTTGTCCTCTGCTCTATTGTCTTATTACTTGGGCTCATGTAACTCCAGGTTTGGGTCATCCAGGCACATCCAGGGACATCCAGGTTACTTGGAGCTTATTCATTTAAAGTAATGGAGGCCCAAGATGAGCCAAGATATTAACAAGTTTGTCAAGTCATGTTCAATATGCGCTCAAGCTAAGACCCCTTGTACTCTACCGGCTGGTAAACTGCTGCCCTTGCCCGGTCAATGACTGCTTCAAGAAGAGTGAGAGAGTCTGTGCTCTCACCCACCAAAAACGAGCCAATGCCATTGCTATCAAAAAACAGGCACCGGACGAAGATGGGGGGGACCTTTCTTATCAACCAAGGGACATGTCTGGGTGGCCACTAAACATCTTTGACTACCATCATCAAAGAAAATCAGGTACATGGGTCCTTTCCACATCATTAAAAGGATTAATTAGGTCACATACCACAAGGAGGTCCGTCTGCCTCTTAACTGCCAAATTAACTCCACATTCCATATAAGTCAGCTTAAGTAGAGGAAAATTAAGCACAGACCTGTGGAAGATAACACTGTGTACACAATTAAAGTCCCTTAGGACTTCCGGCAACAACAGGGAAAGCTCTAAAACCTGGTTGCCTGGGATACAGTCCAATGGAAAACTATTGAGTAATGGCTGAAGATATTCTGGATCCTATGCTCATGGAGGGCTTTTATCAAAGATGCTCCTCGTAGACCTGGTAGGCCCTTAGGCACTCTAATCCACTCAGGAAGGTATTTAAAGATCATCCAGGCTAGAATGCCTCACAGGTAAACACAGATTTCTATGCTTAATTTTGCACTATGGACTATTTTCTATAATCTCTTATTATGCTTTATGTACTTAAGCTTATATTAACAAGCTCTGTTTTTACCTCTGTATATATTTGCTTATGCGCTTACGTCTACTTTGAATAACACATGCTCATTTTCTGTGTTCTTGTGCATGTTTGCAGAGCTACCGAGAGCCAGAGTGTTGTGGATTCCCTTTCCTGATTTACTTACATCATATCCTCTAAGCTTTGCTTGCGGCTATCTTGTGTTGTTGTTAATCGCATTTGTTTGTTTATATCCTAACACTCTGTGCTGCTTGTGTTTTCTGTTTTTTTGTGTGCACTAAAATAAACTAGCAATTGCCTCCACATCTGTGTTACCAGGGTTATTTAACAGGAGGGAGAGTGGAGAGCCACACAATCCAAGCTGCTTGAGGCCACACATTTTCAATGTCAGACAGGTCTGCACTGCAGGCAGGGCAGAGGCTGGCTTTTGAATGTTGCACTGATAACAACCTGGACAGGCCTTTTCCTTATTCACCCGACAGAATGGACCCGACGTACATTATTTTTAAAAACAGTTTAAGATGTGGACTTGTCAGACACAAGACACTTTTCTACTTTGCGCCAGTCTATCTCAAATAAGCTCAGATATAGAGAAGCAAGTAGTGTTTCTGTTGTTGATATTTGGCTTCCGCTTTCCGCATGGTAGAGTTTTATCTTGCACTTGTAGATGGACGATGAGCTGTGTTCACTGACAATGGTTTTCTGAAGTGTTCCTGAGTCCGTGTGGTAATATCTTTAAAGATTTTAATGCAGTGCAACTTAAGGGATCAAAGCTCACAAGTTCAATGTTGGTTTTCATCTTTGCCGCTTACTTGCAGAGATTTCTCCAGATTCTCTGAATCTTTTGATGATATTATGGAATGTAGACGATGAAATCCCAAAATGCACTTTGAGAAACATTGTTCTAAAACTGTTGGATTTTATTTGCTCACGCAGTTGTTTATGACTGAGCCTTACTGAGATGCTCCCTTTATACACAATCATGACATGCCCCTGTTCAAAATTAACCTGTTCACCTGTGGAATATTCCAGCAATTTCTTTTGGCTTCAAATTCCAAATAAATGAATATAAAAAAAAAACAATCCAGTTTTAGTTTGAACATCAAATATTTTGTATTTGTATGTAGTTGAAAATGTTCCCAACTTAATTGGAACTGGGCTTGTAAATGCAACAGATAGGTGGACGATGGTACAGACATATAAATGAATGCATTCGGAGGGTGACATTTTTTAGTATTAAATGGACAAAATATATATATCTCTCTGTCCATCCGTCAAATGCACTGATGGAAAAGTTAAAAGCTTTGCCTGATTTCACCAAGCGCTTCACAAAGTGGCTAGTTTTTAATGAGCTTAAACTGTGTAATGGGATGTTCTTCACCTTCCACTAATTAAGTAATATCTGAGGGCTGCATAATTGTGTTGGAATAGCCTACTTTACTGAGAATCATCATAAATAGCATAGCAGAATTTGGATAAATTTGTTAGCAAATTTGTTACTGACACAGATTTGGTATGTTTTGCAATTATTATTTATTGCACCATGCACAAATGGAAAATTCATAATTACATTAAAATACACTGACTGAAGTATGTCATAAGAGACTTCAAAATGTTTATGGTATTTTAAGCAGCAGGTAGTTTATTTAGCTCTAAAGAAAGATTTCTCAAAAGACATTGAACTAACTGGAAATTTTTGGAAAATAATCTAACAAAGACTGAGCAAAAAATTCTGCAGAGAGAATGCTAAATGACTCAATTATTCTTATGAGGAAACTTGAAGTTCTAACAGTACGCCATCTCCTGAAACGGCAGGACGCCAACTCCAAGCATGCTATCCACTCCGTTAAATATTAATAGACTGCATCTGTGTTAAATTCTTTATTTATCTTCATCTATATAATTGAGATTAAAGGAGAAACTGAATCTGTGACCTTGTAAAAAATCAATTCATTCCGTCAATTCATTGGGTCACAGGCCAGTGCTTATCTGGTAACTCTGGGGCTACATCCTTTGGAATGTGGGAGAAAACCAGAACACCCGGAGAAAACCTGAACAAACACAGAGAGAACATGCAAACTCCACACAGAAATTGCCCCATCTGGGGATCAAACCCAGGTCATTATTGCTGTGAGGCAAAAGAACTGACTGCTGTCTCCCCTAAAAAAATCCAATTCCAAATACTTAATTAACACTTTATTTACATATAGTACATATTAAAAAGGCATTTTAACACATATTTATACATAAAAAAGATATAAAATCTGATTTCCCAGACACCTAGGCTATGCTCAAGTTGTCAGTTTGCAGTACTAATCAGCAGTTACCGAAAACATTTAGGTGCAATTATTGCTCCACAGGGGCTCACACCAAATACTAAAAGCAAAGGTTTATATACTTTTGCCACTCACAGATTGGACAATATTGGATCATTTTCCTCAATATAAAAATTACCAAGTATAATATATTTATTTATATCTCATTTAACTGGGTTCTCTTTGTCTACTTTTAGCATTTGTGTGAAAATGTGATGAAAAGTTTATATGTATGCAGAAATATAGAACATTCAAAAAGGTTCACAAACTGTTAAGCACCATTGTATATTAAAAGCTCTGTTTTCTGCACTGATTTATCAGGACTTTCTGTCCTAGCTCTCTTTCGCCCCACTCACTGCTGTACAGTTTATTTTATATCATATTTATTTAAATAAAAAGCACACCTTACCAAACCAAAGTGAAACCAAAATGCAGTTACTTACTGCATTTTATAGTGTTCCTACTCACATAGGCTTTATAGCATGTATTTGAATGTGCCTAAATCATTTTCACACTACTGTCTTAATTAGCTAGTGAGTTTTACTGGCTGTCTTGGAGAAATTCTTTTAGAGATTTGTCACACTTATTTATGTAAAACCCAGCAGCCTTCATCATATAACATATTTTTCTTTTTGCAATTGTAACAATAACAATAATAACAAATTTATTATTTCAATTAAGGTATTTATAAATTAAATTAAAATATTTTTTTGTTATGACCAGCAAGTTTAGGTAACACTATTTGCAACACTATTTGAAGGAGCAAGGGCTCTGTTTGTTGCATAAGACACCAATCTGAATATGCTGTTAAATGTTTATACTGGTTATATTACAGAAAAAGTGGAATGAACCGTAGTGATATCCTATATCTGCATAAATTTGTACACAATTCAGAACTGGCAAACATGTTCTCTAATCACTTAGCATGCATCCACCTATAGCCAGCAAGCTGGGCAGAAAGCCTATTGAGCTTCAAGAAAAATAACAAATGGCACTCTGATATAATTTAACAATGTATATTGGCTAACGCCTTTGCTTTCTCAAAATAGAATTTTGAATAGAATAGAACATTTCATTTCTGCCAACATCAGAAATTAATCAGCTGCATCTACCATAAACAGTATCTAACGTCAGCAGACTTCCTGGGGCAAACCAATAGAACAAAATGAACAAAATCAAGATTACTACACAGACAAAGAAAATGTATTGTCTGTTCCTACCTTGAGGGGTTCTTCTCATAGAGGGACATCATCCTCAACGCTCAGTAATGAGGCTCATTTTACACTACCAGGAGTTCCTGGTCCATATTATGATTGATCAATGTATTTTGAAAACTCTAATAAACTAAACTATGCACTTCATATACAGAAGCACAACTCAACTTTTATTCAGCTCAACTTTTATTCAAAATTCCTGAGGTCCAGTCATTCAACTTAGCAGCCCAAATCCGATATAAAATCTTAATGCTGGTTTACAAAGCCATCAAAGGTCCAGCTCGGCCATAACTTATAAAAATGGTGAAAGCCAGACGCCCTTTGTGTATCAATAACGACTCGACATGTCACATAGGCCACATAGAAGGCAAACATGTAGGCTTCCTTCTGTCCCTCAAATATGTGGGTAAAAGAAATTTCCTCAAGTGGATAAAAAGTAGAATTCTGTCTTCAAGCACAGATTGAAAATGCACCTCTTTCTAGAACAACCATACACAATTTTTACCAGCTTCCAAGCAAAGCTTATTACTTTATTTACTGTGCCTTGTTCTCGACAAGTCTCATAAAGTTTAGTACATTTAAAGAAATACTTTTGAGCACTTGTTGCATTTGTTTTGCTTTTCATTGTTTGTGTTCAGTATTCTAGCTTAAAGTACATTGAAATAAGTCACTAAAGTTTGTTAAAAAGGCCAGATCTGATAACTGTAGTAAAACTTTCAATAGGATTAATATAGAGGAAAATGTAGCAGATCAGGGTTGGCCTGTATGAGTAAAGACAGATACTAAAAGGAATCGCACCATAAATCTAAACTGGATGTTAAAGTGGGGGGAGTGCCCCATGCTAAACCTGGCACCAAGGGTTAGGTGGAATTAAAACTGGTCAATTGACCCATCACCTGCATTGGGTTATAGGGCTTGTCTAACTACAGACTTGGCTGGTCATTGGACTGGCACCAAAATCTTGGGCAGTGTAATAATTAGCTCAGGTGTCCTATTCTGGGACTTCCACTGCTAGGACAGAGCATCTGGCTTGAAGTTTTTTAACCTGGCATACATGAAAGGACGAAGTCGAAGTGGCTAAAAAACATTGGCCAACATGCTTGTTTCCCTGAGGCATCTACCTCGACAACAAATGGTTTCTCCGGGTTGGAGTGCTGGAGGAACCATGGTGTAACCAGCCACTCTTTTAGCTGGTTAACAGCTGTCTGGACAGCTTCTGTCTCATGGAATAAAATGGCAATAAAAAAACATGTGGTAGGCAAATTGGTGTAGCTAAACTGCCTTAACAGCAGACCCAATATCAGTCAGCTTATCCATATCCTGCAGAGCACATCTGTTCAACCAACCATCAAGAAGCAATTACAGCGTATGACAGTACAGAATTCTCTTTATTATTTCTATTGCAGGTAAAAGACACACCTTGCCTTTTTACTAAGAATAATTACCTTTGCTGGCATAAAAATGTTTATATAACTCCTTCCAAAACGTTTATGCCACACATTTGCAAAATGACTGATATTGCACCAGTGGAAATAATTATACTAATTGATTTGTGCCTGGTGTGTTTGTGTGTGTATACATATAAAGAGACAGTTTGCCCCAGAGTAAGAGTGGAGTAGAGCTGCAACAGAAAAATGAAAAGCTCTCTGTGTTTATATAAATATAAAAGAATAATAAAAATCGGAAAAATAACGTTTGTGACATCACATACAGGGTCAAATTGAAAGTTTATAGTAGTGCCAAAACCCAGAATGATTGAAGACCCTGATATGAAATTTATGCTAGGCAACTCACGGCAATGCAACATAGCCAGACTGAGACACTCACCCAATTCCAAAAAGGAAGTTAGGACCAAGTGCAAGTTAGGACCAAGTGCAAACTGTAAATTTAAATGGAATGCAATAATTTACAAATCTCAAAAACCGATATCGTATTCAAAATAGAACATAGACGACATATGAAATGTTGAAAGTGAGTTAAAATTTCATGCCAAATAGTAATTGTTTATTTAAATTGAAATTTCGTGACAGCCACACATCTCAAAAAAGTTGGGATAGAGAAATAAGAAACTGGATAACCCAAAACCAGATTCCAATTTATTAGGTCAATTGGCAATAGATCAATAACATGACTGGGTATAAAAATAGCATATTGGAGTGGTAGTGACTCTGATAAGAAAAGATGGGAAGAGGATCAAAATCCTCCTAATTCTGCACAGACAAATAGTGGAGCAATATAAGAAAGGAATTCAACAGTGTAAAACTGCAAATAGTTTAAGCATATCATCATCTACATTCCCCAACTTTTTTTTCTACATTGCATAATATCATCAAAATATTCAGAGAATCTGGAAAAATCTTCGTGCGTAAGGGTCAAGGCCTGAAAACCATACTGGGTGTTCTTCATCTTTGGGCCCTTAGAACTCTATAGTTCAAAGATGAAGCCTTGTCTTGACAAGATACAGAAGCGCAGATGTCTTCTTTGAGTCAAGGCTCATTTAAAATGGACTGTTGCAAAGTAGAAAAGTTCTTTACGGAAATCATGGACGCCGAGTCATTCGGACTAAAGAGGAAAAGGACAACCAAAGTGCTCAGTTCAGAAGTCTGCATCGCTGATGGTATGGGGTTGCATTAGTGTATGTGGAAGGACACCATCAATGCTGGAAGGTACATCCAGGTTCTAGAGCAACATATGCTCCCATCCAGACAACGTCTCTTTCAGGAAAAACCTTGCATTTTTCAGTGCCAATGCCAAACCACATACTGCATCAATTACAGGATCATGGCTGCGTAGAAGAAGGGTCCAGGCACTGAATTTATTCCATAGAAAACATTTGGCGCATCATAAAACGGCAGATATTTAAAAAAATACCTAAGACAGTTGAGCATATAAAATCCTACATTAGACAAGAATGGGTTAACATTCCTATACCTCAACT
>JAOUQV010043639.1:7049-17887 GCA_028565295.1 Aspidoras spilotus
CTGTTTATAGTTATAGTTCATGAGACGTTTAGATACTGTCCGCCCACTCTCACACGTTCACTCAGGTTTGGTGACGGCGGAGAGGCTGGTTGATTTAAGTCTCAGGGACCCGTCATGTCTGTGCTACTTTCTGTATCTCCCTTTTACTTATGCTGCTATAGTGAGTATTGCTGGAGTTTGTACTCTAACTCTAACTCCGTATTTCTTAAAATCATAGCAAATTTTCATAGCAAATTATTTCACACACTACTACTGAGAGACTGCTGATCCTGACCTCACTTCCTACATCTGTCTGGTCGGCCCTGTTGGTCATCTTTCGCTGAGGAAAGCGGCATGACCGATTCTGCTGGAAACTTGCACACTCTCACCAATACACACACACAATTACTTTTTTTACATTATTTTTTTCCTTTTTTTGTTTCTAATGTTATTACCCAAATGAAGATAGAATTTCCTTCCGATTCTGGCTTCTGTCAATGTGTCTTCCTCTTATTATCTCAGGGAGTTTTTCCTTGCCACTGTCAAACTTCTGGCTTGCTCATTAAGGAATAAAAAGGGATAAAAAAGTAACTTATATAAACTCAGTGTTCATATCTTGTGTTACATTTCTGTAAAGCTGCTTTGCAACAGTGTTCCATTTAAAAAAAATTGCTTTAGAAATAGAATTGTACACCAGATGTACTGAGGCTTGCCTGATAGGATTTAACATTATCCATCCCACTTTGGAAGGTGCTGCTCTCCTATCTCGCTTATATTCTCAGAAGAGAGCCACGGTCAGGGAGCAGACAGCGAAAAATAGTAATCACTAAGATTTCACCATATTGAGATTTTGTCTGTTTCCTGGATTAAAGAAAAATGTGGAAATCCCCCCAAAAAATTTAAGTAAGTTCACCCCAGTGCCATATTCTGACATTCAGAGCCATCAATATATGGTAGGAAAGCTCAGCAATTGCCTAGGGCCCGATCTGGTAAAATAGCCTTACATTTCCCCTGAAAGGGCCCCAAGGGCACTAATGATGTGGCCAAATGCGAAGACCATACGAACACTTTCTGTAAGTGCATTGGATTGACAGATGAACTTGCACTACCCCCTTAAGTAACCTCATGACAGCGCTGGGTGTCAAAACAGTGCAGACAGCGATGCAGCAGTCAGCATCTAACGCGGCAGATTTAAAAGGATAAATCTCACACACCCTTTGGGCTATGCAAAAAGCCAGCGTGAAAAGGAAGAAGAGGACAAAAGAAAACAAAACAGTGGTAAGTCAGCTACTCCGTGTAACTGTCAGCTTAAGCCCCATGACTGATAAAAGCCTGAATATAACGCTAGCTTTTAGGTCAAGAACACAATACTGACACCTTATGTTAGAAATCAGAGATGCTCTGTTAAGAACATAGACACCATTTGTCCCTTTTACAGAACATTAGCAAGATATAGATGCTATTGCTAGTGTAGTTAAAAGGGGATTACCATGTTAATAAAGCTTTCTATTATAAACCTTAAATCTGCCACTCATATCAAAACAAATGCAAGTGGTGCTTGTGCACTTGAACTAACCAAGTAACCAAAAACCTACACATTAATTATTAAACAACACTAATTATAGAAAGGCTGGTGTCTAAGAGGTTAATTTATTGATAAGACATGACAGGATAAACACGCTGAGTGAAACTTCTTAAGAGACAAATTGATGTAACAGGGACAGACAAAATAGGGTGTGTTTGGGGCAGTGAGACATTATTATTATTATTTTACCAACAGGATATAAGTCAAATAAGTAGCCAACACCTGGGACAATTCATTACAAAAGATCTGTGGTCATTCTATATCTTGAGTATTGAACACGTGTAAACTACAGGATTGTAATCAATCTCATGGTTTAGTTCTTTAATGTTTAAATATAGTATAGCCCTGTTTTTTCCTGTTCTTTGAACACCGAGGTGGTACATGCTTGGAATATCTAAGAATCACTAGAAAATAGATTTATTTTTTTACTGACATTTCTTCAAATGTAGTTCTGTAAATGACACATAATATGCATAAATTAATAAATGTTGTTTATATAATAATTATTTTGCATAGCCACCAGCGTTTAGATATATATATTATATATGGCCATATATATTCCTCTTGACTAGAGTACCTATCCACTCTGGTGTATAGCAACAGCACTGCTTACATTTCAGGGCGCAATCACAGACTTGTGGCTCTCGCTTTTAGTCCACAATTTATATTCTATAATGGTTTCATGGTAGAGCATATCTTATAATATGTGTTCCTTTTCACCTGTTATTTCTATTGAGCTAGATAGGATAGGATAGGATAGGCAAAACAACTCCTTTTTTCCTTTCTTCTTGTCTAACATCTTGTACAACTCATCATAGGCTTTCTACTTGGCCTTTGCTACCTCCCTCTTTGACATATGCTTCATCTCTTCAGTCCTCTCCCTGTTCAATTTCTTCTTTGCTAACCTCTTCATATGAATAAGTCTGTCTAATCACTGTTGCTGCTGCTACCCAGTCATCTAGAAGCTCTTTGCTACAACCCAAAGCTTTTCTTAACTCCTTTCTGAAATCCTCACACCATTCCTCTTTTCTTAACGTCCAGCATTTTGTTCGCTTCTCTAAATTTGCCCTCTTCCTCTTCCTAACTACCAGAGTCATTCTGCAAACCACCATCCGAAGTTGTCTAGCTTCACTATCCCCTGCCATTACCTTACTCCTGCCTCCACTCTTGTAGATCACCCTGTGCTCCTCCTTCTTTTGGAAATATGTCTTTACCACAGCCATTTCCATCCTTTTGCAAAATCCACCACCATCTGTCCTTCTAGATTCCTATCCTTAACACCAAACCTGCCCATCAACTCCTCAGCTCCTCTGTTTACTTCAACATGCCCATTGAAATCTGCCCCAATCACCACTCTCTCCTCTCTGGGTATGCTTTCTAATACTTCATCTAGCTCCCTCCAGAATCTTTCTTTCTGCTACAACTCACAGCCAACTTGTGGTGCATAACCACTGACAACATTCACTATTACACTTTAATTTCTAACTTCAAACTCATCACCATATCTGACACCCTTTTCACCTCAACAACACTCTTTCCATAGTCCTCCTTCAGGACCACCCCAACTCCATTTCTCTTCCTATCCACACCATGATAGACCAGTTTAAAACCTGCACCAATGCTTCAAGCCTTGCTACCCTTCCACTTTGTCTCCTGTAAACACAAAATATCCATCTTTCTTCTGTCAATAATATCAGCCAGTTCTCTACATTTTCCTGTCATTGTCCCAACATTTATGGTTACTACCGTAAGTCCTACACTCTTGACTCTCATGTTCTCTCTCTGTCTCCTCACATGCTTCCCCCTCGTCGTCTTTGGCAAACAGTAGCCCAATTTCCGCCAGTACCATGTTTGCCACCAGTACTGGTGGCGGTCGTTGTTAACCCATACCGCAACCGATCCGGTATGTAGTAACATTGATTAATTCGCATAATTTATATGGCAAATGTTTTACACCGGATGCCCTTTCTGATACAACCCTCACCATTTACCCGGGCTTGGGACCGGCACTAGAAATACACTGGCTTGTGCTCTCTATTGGCTGGTTTATTCACTGTAGATGCTCAAACTTTTTGAAATTTTACACTTCTTTCTGATATCGCTCCACTATTTGTCGGCGCAGAATTAGGGGGATTGGTGATGCTCTTCCTATCTTTACTTCTGAAAGCCGCTGACACTCCAAGATGCTCTTTTTATACCCAGTCATGTTAATGACCTATTGCCAATTGGTTTTCCAGCTGTTCCTTTTTTGTACTTTTAAATTTTCCAGCCTCTTATTGCCCCGTCCCAAATTTTTTAAAAATTTGTTGCTGTCACAAATTTACAAATGAGCCAATATTTGGCATGAAATTTCAAAATGACTCACTTTTGACATTTGATATGTTGTCTATGTTTTATTGTAAATACAATATCAGTTTTTGACATTTGTAAATTATTGCATTCAGTTTTTATTTACAGTTTTTGCTCTTTGTCCAAACTTTTTTGTAACTGGATTTATATGTAAAGTTGGTTTGAGTCAAAGTTCCTTGTTAAAAGTGTTTTAAAATTAAAGCCTAATTGTACTGAATAATTCACAATTGAATTCACTTTGTTTCCTCAGCTGAGCGTGCTTTGGAGCTGCTTAATTTTAACATCCTTTTGGGTCGCCCCATGCGCATCATGTGGTCACAGGGGGATTCATCACTAAGAAAGAGCAATGTGGGAAATATCTTTATAAAAAACCTGGAGAAGTCCATCGACAGTGTGGCCCTTTACAACACCTTCTCAATCTTTGGAAACATCTTGTCATGCAAGGTTTGAACTCTGGTCCATGTGGATCTGAATAACATCTGAAAAATAAAGTCTTTAGTTAGACCTAATTGTGTGTTCGTGGATGTGCCTCTGCCAAAGGTGGCGTGTGATGAAAATGGATCCAGAGGATTCGGATATGTACATTTTGAGAGTGTCCAAGCTGCTGAGGCTGCCATCAGGAGGCTGAATGGTATGCTTTTCAATGGCCGCAAAGTGTAAGTCATGAACAATCAATACAATGTTCTAATTAAATAGAATTCTATATCCACATAAATTTTAAGCCACCAATTTTAATTCTCAGTAAAAAAATATAATAAAATGTATTAATTATCTTCTGCTTAATCCACATGGGGTTATCCGGCAACTCACTGTGCCACCATGCTGCCTTTAATAGTAAAATTACAGGGTTACATTTGCCAAAGAAAATGATAGTGTGAATGTAGCTTAGCAAAAGAGGACAAAAACAGGTGTGGTGGGTGTGATCGAGTGTGCTTCTATATTACCTATATTAATTTGCGCAAGCAATTGAGTACATGTCTGTGGGCTTACATGCATGCAGTTGGTGTCTATGCAATTACTTTTTTGTCAGACATGTGATTCTGTTTGTCCACTTGACTTTTGCTTAGTCAGGTCATTCTGTTTTTGTGAATGAATGTAGGGGTGCAAAATCTTCTGTTCAGATTCTGTGTGTCTAATTTGGAAGAGCAGAGAGGAGCATTTAGCAATAGTGTAATTGCAGTAGGCATTTGCAATAATCTGTTTTTTTCAGGTGTAAGATGTGATAATTTTCGATAAGCATTTAAATGTAATTCGAATATAAAAAAATACTGCACAAATGTTAGGACTGACAGGATAAATGCATATAGAATCATTGTACTGAAATCATTTCCTGATAAGACTAACACCACTATTTCAATTATTTTAAAGGTTTATCACACACTTCAAGTCTCGCCAGGAGAGAAAGCCTGTAAACAAAATGATTGTTGGGAAAAATGCTTCATCACCGGAAGTTCCTGCTGAAGCCCTTGCGCTTCCCTCTGTGGTTCCCACAGCCATTGCCACTAGAAGTTGTTCTGTTGTTCCCCCTGTGATTCCCACAGCCATTGCCACTAGAGTTTGTGCTCCTGTTTCCTCTGTGGTTCCCACAGCCATTGCCACTAGAGTTTGTGCTCCTGTTTCCTCTGTGGGCCCCACAGCCATTGCCACTAGAGTTTGTGCTCCTGTCCCCTCTGTGGTTCCTACAGCCATTGCCACTAGAGCTTGTGCTCCTGTTGCCTCTGTAGATCCCACAGCCATTGCCACTACTGATTCTGCTGCTGTTCCCTCTCTGGTTCCCACAGCCATTGCCACTAGAGTTCATGCTGCTGTTCCCTCTCTGGTTCCCACAGCCATTGCCACTAGAGTTTGTGCTCCTGTCCGCTCTGTGGTTCCTACAGCCATTGCCACTAGAGCTTGTGCTCCTGTTCCCTCTGTGGTTCCCACAGACATTGCCACTACTGATTCTGCTGCTGTTCCCACTCTGGTTCCCACAGCCATTGCCACTAGAGTTCATGCTGCTGTTCCCTCTCTGGTTCCCACAGCCATTGCCACTAGAGTTTGTGCTCCTGTTCCCTCTGTGGTTCCTACAGCCATTTCCACTAGAGTTTGTGCTCCAGTTCCCTATGTGGTTCCCACAGCCATTGCCACTACTGATTCTGCTGCTGTTCCCTCTTTGGTTCCCACAGCCCTTAACACTAGAGTTCATGCTGCTGTTCCCTCTCTGGTTCCCACAGCCATTGCCACTACATATTCTGCTGCTGTTCCCTCTGTGGTTTCCACAGCCATTGCCACTAGAATTCATGCTGCTGTTCCCTCTATGGTTCCCACATCTATTACCACTAGGGTTTGTGCTCCTGTTCCCTCTGTGGGTCCTACAGCCATTGCCACTAGAGCTTGTGCTCCTGTTCCCTCTGTAGTTTCCACAGCCATTGTCACTACAGATTCTGCTGCTGTTCCCTCTGTGGTTCCCACAGCCATTGCTACTAGAGTTCATGCTGCTGTTCACTCTTTGGTTCCCACAACCATTGCGACTGCATTTTCTGCTGCTGTTCAATCTGTGGTTCCCAAAGATATTGCCACTTCAGTTCCTGCTGCTGTTCCCTCTGTGGTTCCCACAGCTATTGCCACTACAGTTCCTGCTGCTGTTTCCTCTGTGTTTCACACAGCTATTGCCACTACAGTTACTGGTGCTGTTCAGTCCGTGATTCCCACAGCTATTGCCACTACAGTCTCTGCTGCTGTTTCCGCTGAAGTTTCCACAGCTATTGCCACTACAGTTCCTGGTGCTGTTCAGTCTGTGATTCCCACAGCTACTGCCACTACAGTCCCTGCTGCTGTTCCTTCTGAAGCTTCCACAGCTATTGCCACTACAGTTTATGGTGCTGTTCGGTCTGTGGTTCCCACAGCTATTGCCACTACATTTTCTGCTGCTGTTCCCTCTGTAGTTCCCACAGCTATTGCCGCTACAGTTCCTGCTGTTGTTTCCTCTGTAGTTCCCACAACTATTGCCACTACAATTCCTGCTGCTGTTCCCTCTGTGGTCTCTGCTGCTATTTCCACTGTTGTTACCACAGCTATTCCATCTGTAATTGCCAGTTCAGATTTGGCTACTGTTCCCTCAGTGTTTTCCACTGCTATTCCCACTGTTGTTACAAGTATGGCTCCCACTGCAGTTTACACTACGGATTCAGATATGGTTCCTGTTGCAGTTCTTGCTGCAGTACCAGCTGAAGAATTACCATCTGCAGATCCAGATTCAACACCCCCTGTGAGAGACAATCATCTGACCAGAGACAAAATGTCAGGAAAAGATGCAGAACAGTCCCAGGATTCAGAGGTACCAATGAAGCTAGACAGCACACACACACACCAAAAACACATTTTGCTCAGTGTCTGAGTCAAGTCTGAGTTAATCAGTTACCTAGAATATATATCGGCAAACTGTAGATACTATATTTCACCTAGTTTTGTGATTGGGTCTGTCTTTGAATCTGGTTTTTGATGGACTGGAGAGCTGACCAGTCATGGATCCAGTACCCTTTGTGACCCATTGGTATGCTAAGCAGCTTAGAGAATGAATGAATGAATGAATGAATGAATGAATGAATGGTAACCATGATTTCTGAACTTGATTTTCAATATTCTTGTGTTCCATTATATCCATTATTAGCTAATGTACTGTACATTAAAAAGCAGGTTTTTTACTCCACTTTTATAATTGTGTGTTGGAACGTTTGTGTGGAATCTTCATAGTCATCGCTCAAGAAAAAACTGACCTTGGGCACCTGATTTCTTTATGATATCATGCACTCTAATTCAGGCCACATAAATGGAATAGAGTGAAATGCATTTGTGAACCTGTTAACCTATTAAACCTATTCTTAACAACTCAGAACTACACTGCGATCACAATTTTATGCTCAGAGTATTCACTTATGGACAGGTATGCTTTAAAAGGCAATCTGTCACATGCTGCTATGGATAGTCAGTACATTTACATAAACAATGGAACATTGTCACAAAGCAGCTTTACAGGAATGATATGCTATATGTTTTATATATGAGATTCAATAAGATTAATTTTCCCCAACGAGCAAGCTGGTTATAACAGATTAACAACCTGAAAAAAATCTGTGATGGAGTATGTAGAATTTACAATCCAGGTGAATTAGATGAATCACACACTTCCACTCTCCTCAACAGAGAGAAATAGCAGAGGAAAAAATTTATAGTCATCATTTTAAAGACAAATTGAAGAACTATGGAATGTATTAAATTGCAACTTCTGCTAAGACTAGCAAGAGCAGCATAGATAAAAATGAGATCCAGAGGGAACAACAGGTATGAGGGCTCCATAAGACATAAGGCCATCCAGACATCTCAGTGTACCAAACACTCTGCTGCCCATAACCCTCCACATCTTCACCTTCACCTAAGAGGAACTAATGCTATGAGGAGAATGCTTGGCTAAACAAATATGTCTTAAGTCTATATTTAAATATTAAAATAGAATTCAATATTGTTGATAGATTTGATAGAAATTAAGTTAGTTTTAAATAGTGTAAGAGAAAGCTCTGCCACCTGCTGTAACTTTTATTATTCTAGAAACCTCTAGGAAATTCTAGGAAACCGTCTGCGCATTTGAATGCAGTAGTTGAGGTAGATCATGAAATATTAGTAATTCACTTAGATATTGTGGAGCGAGGCCAATTTTATAGTCAATACGAAATTAAGATTTCCTCAGCCAATGAAGAGTAGTTAAGATGCTAGATGATGATATTTTTCAGTTTTAGTAAGGACATAACCGCTGTGTAACAGCCTTTTCTAGTAACTTACTGATGAAAGGGAGATTGGAAATTGGCCTATAATTAGAAAGTTGACTGTGGTCAAGGTCAGTTTTTTTAATTAGAGATTTGATCGCTGCTAATTCATAGGATTTAGGGACATAACATGTGCTTAGTGAAGAGAATTTTTAATAACATCTCAATTGTTTCTGGTAGAATTAGTTTTAAGAAGGATTTCGGTAGAGTATCTAGTACACAGGTTGATGATCATTAATAATCTCACTGTAAACTTTATACTAGTATACATATATGTAAAATAATCTATTTGTTGGTAGGAGTAGATCTATAATAGTTTAAGTACAGAGTACAGTACCTGTTAGTACAGAGCTTTTACTGGTTGACCGATTACAACACAAGCAAAACAGCCAACGGCAAAATGGAAAGCAGAGGATTTTCTAGAAAAGTATGCCATACAGAGCAGAGATTGCTTGGCTGCAGAGATCTGCTTCATGGGATAGAGTTAGGTTGACTGAGCATCCAAAACTCCTGTCAGATGTTGCAGACGCCCTGTTCCTAACAATCCTGGATTATTTTACTGCAGCATGCACTCTACCACACACTACACAGGCTAGGATTTAAAAAAATAATGACATCTGAAATCTACAGAATTTTCACATATTAAAGCTTAAACCTTTGTTAATCTGTAGATACCAGATCTGTGGAGGTTGGTTGAATACATCATGAGCAAATTATCTTGGAATCTAAATAACAAAATTAATGGTTCTTGTGAATTTTTTGTACAGTTAAACACAACTCTGACATTTACTGTAGGAGTTATTCATTTGTATGCATTCATGCATTCCTGGCGTCTTATGCCCGAGTAAGGGACTACTTTCTACTGATCAACTTTGACAGTAGGGCTTATGATTTGGCCTTCCTTATTTGTCTCAGGACAGAAAAATATATAATGTTCCATTTCAAAACTCGATATTTTCAGACTACTGTGCCTGCATCGAGTCTGAAGCCACTCATCTACATGTTGGAGTCAGCTGATGTGGATGAACAGATCAGAATGTTGTGTAAGCCTTTCATTCATGCCAACAATCACAAATCCAGCTCGAAAACACTTCTGCCCTGCATATTGCTTAGAAGGGCGAGGCTGTTTCCTCACAGAAAGAAGGATCCATGTTCCTGTGTGGAATTTGCATGTACTATACAGCAAATAATAATTTTAATGAGAACATGATATGATATAGCAGTAATACAGAATATAGCATTTTTGGTAAACTCCACACAGAGGTTTCCCTGGCCATCCTATCAATGGATGAACCCAGGACCTTCTTGCTGTTAGGCAACAGCGCGACCCACTGTGCCACTTTTAGTAAATTAGATAAAACTTAAACCATCTTTGCCTCTCACGCTGTTCTTTTTGTCTTTTTTGTAGATGACTACATGTTACCACTGGTGGAGAATATTTACCCGACTCAAGCTAAGGACATCTCACGGATGATAATACAAGGCCAGAACAACACTGATCTGCTGAATATGATTGGAGACCCTGAGATTCTTTACTTGCAGGTCAAAACGCACACACACATCATTCATTCATCATATACATTCAGGTGAAATAATGTTCTTTCAACTTTCGGATTATGGCCCAAACAGCGATCACAGGAACCTTCAGTCGTTTAGAAATGCCCCTTTAACCAATGGCAACAGCATGCTTTGCAAGAATAAGGCTGCAAAGGTCTTGACTGAACTCACTGGTTTTACACATCATGAGATGTTTCACTTGTGTACATTGGTAATGAGACATCCTTTTATAGGCCATAATTTGGGACTGAACCAACTGTTATTAACTTGCACTAAGCAGCAGTATTGCTTTATAATTACTAATAAATTTCATCTGGTGTAATGTACCTCCCTTTCTTCGTGTGTTTAATACTTTTTCCCTGTGTCATTTCTCATTATTACAGGGGTTAGACAATGAAACTGAAACGCCTGTCATTTTAGTGTGGGAGGTTTCATGGCTAAATTGGACAGGCCTGGTGGCCAGTCTTCATTAATTGCACATTGCACCAGTAAGAGCCAAGTGTGAAGGTTCAATTAGCAGGGTAAGAGCACAGTTTTGCTCAAAATATTGCAATGCACACAACATTATG
>JAOUQV010043828.1:0-17881 GCA_028565295.1 Aspidoras spilotus
AGTGCACTTTAATGTTGTGTGTAGCACCTTGGTCTGGAGGAACATTGTTTCATTTCACTGTGTACTGTAACACTGTAAACACAATAAAACTATTTGAGAAATATGTGTAAGAATCCACTTGCTCCAAACTTCTGCCTTCCACATGATCTACAGTCTTTAAATCCTGCCACATCTTTTGTATGTTTCCTCACGTCTCTAAAATGCTTCAAATCTGTCTGGCAACCTCAACTTGCTATTGCTGCTTAAACAGGTCAGTTCTGGGTTTCCTGATGTCCAGTTGAACTTGTTTCCTTTTCAACCTCATATGCATTCTCAACAAATCAAGATTGTGTTCTCAGTTACAGTCTGCACTGCGGCATGTTAATACAATATTAATTGACAGTTCTTACTGCTTGTTGATCAAGATGTAGTCAATAGGTGCTTTGGTCTCCATCATGTGTATCAGGTACTGCTTGTGGAGGTTCAAGAGATAAGCAATCAATCTTCAGCACAGAATTCAACAAGAGTGTGACCCAGGGGTGGGCAACCTTTTTAGCTGAGGGGCCACATTGCCATTTAATATATTTGGCAGGCGGGCCAGGCCAGCACCAAATTAGTTCATATCAAACATGAAAAAGTCATTAAAGTGTAAATAACTAAATTTACATTAACTGCGAACAGTGTTTTTCACATTTTTGGCAGTGCATAAAAGTCTGGTGTTAGTTTTGTTTGTGGAAAATCTCAGAATATGAGATGTTCATCACTCATCTTGGATACATTTCCTGTTTTTAGAACAGCCGTGAGTTCAATTTTAAACATAAAATGTTTAATAATTAATGAAATGGACTAAATATCTGAAAATAATTACACTTATCTACACAATTTTAGTGCATGTTTTGGGATGAGTAAGTCAAGACACTTGTAATACGCTCATGGAAAGGGACAGGCGCGTGCCCATGAGCAAGTAAGCGCATCGGTACTTGCCGGAAATAAATGGAGTAGTGTGCGTAAATAAAGCGATAGCAAAGAAAAATGAAATCAAACTTTATTTAAAGATAAAGACACACTTCCAAACAAAATCTAACAGTGAATGCGCTGTGAAAAACAAACGCTCGAAAACACGCACCGTAAAACAAGTACATTAACAAATAACTTAAATATAAATAAATGCATACATATTCGGGCGCTAGAAACAGAAAACTTGGAATTAAACTGATGCACATCTAGATGTTTTAAAACATGTAGGCGGCAACTGGCTATGAAATAAAGATAAAACTGAAAAAATAATGCCTTTCAATCTAGGGCTCGGGCTGTTTGGCACGAGCACTGTGGAAGGGTGAGACGCTGCAGAATGTTTCTTGAGATTCTATTGCCTTGTGACTGACATGGATAAAGACTTGTTCCCAGACATAATGTGCACTTAGCATATACATTACCTTTGCGTAAAATAAATGTTTGTTTTCCATTTACTGTAAGATAGCCTTTAATTTTCTGCTCGATTTGCATAGTTCATCGTGAACACCCGCCCACCTGACGAATACCTGCATTTACCTGACTCTGGCATAGAAATCCTCGAGAGCTTTTTAATATCATCATCTTGTTTGTCAGAAATGGTGCACAACACTGAATAGACATATCTCTTGGCTTAGTGGAAAATGATATGACACTGCTGCTTACTATGTTGTAGTATTTCAGACATTTATCAATGTTCCTGTGAATCTTTTTATGTTAATTTAAATAGAAATGTAATGTTCTCAAAAATATTTATGCAATAGTTCTAAAACAAAATTGTTATAAATTGCATGCATCTTATTTTATAATATACTGATCATATACTGCCTGTTTTCAGTGCAGGAAGCTAGGCAAATAACACTCACCTGAAGAACATTCATCCCCTATGTATCCATCCTGGCAAACACAGAATCCAGCCTTGCATTCTCCTTTGTGGCTGCAGTTGTTATTACAGGAGATGTGTGAGCAATCTTCACCAAAGTATTCCAGGCTGCACTGGCATGTTCCATTGATACAGTGTCCCCGCTCAGAGCAGTCATTCAGGCATCTGATCATGGAGCAGTCATCTCCTATGTAGGCCTCCTCACACACACATTCTCCAGAAATACACACACCATGACCTGAGCAGTCACCAGGACATCTAGGCTCTGAGCAGTTTTCTCCACTGAAGTCACTGTCACATACACACTCACCTTTGACACATATACCCTGGCCTGAGCAGTTCCCCAGACATTGTTGTATTGAACAGTTTTTCCCTATCCAGCCTTCATCACACACACAGCCACAACTGTCCTTGCTGAATGTGCCATGGCCACTGCATTTAGGGCCAAAATCAAAATGATCTAGAAATAAAATAAAAAATAATGTTCATCACCATCATCAAAATAATAATATTATTTTAAAATATTTATTTATTAACGTAATCCTTAGCAGCAGTGGCTATTCTAATGACAGGAACATCTGAATCTAACTGCATTCAACACTTCTAGGTTTTGAGTCCGAATTGAGAACTTAATCTTGTTCTAGTTTAGCTAGTTATTGATGTGTTTTTTTCCTAGAACCCTTTGTGTTAGCCTGTCTAAAAAACATCTTTTGTGTCTCCTAATCATCCCAACAATTACTTTACCTGTTTTTCACTCTATAAAATCATTCTATTATATAATAAATTTTTTTTTTGCCACTTACTTACTTACCTAGATTCTCTATTTTAATTTATTAAAATGCTTTTTAAGTTTTACATTAATTTTAGCATTGTGCTCAACATCCACATTAAATCAGTTCAAACATCACTACATTGCTAGTGTATGTATAAGTGAATTGAAGAAATATATAATTTTATCCTTTAAGAGATACATTTACAAAATACATCCCATCAGCCCATTTAACATTTTAATATTCAGTATATCCACTTTGCCTTTTCATTTGTATAATGGAGTGAAATGCAATAATATAAAAAGCAGATTCAAGTCTTGGTAAATTGTATAAACATTTTTTCTAGAATTGCTAAACAACAAACATAAAAAAACCATACATAACATATATAGAATGCATACATCTTGGACTCACCTATGAATAAATTATCTTCCCAGAAAGCACCACTACACTGTGCTCGGAGCAGTAAAACTTCTCTTTCCAGACTTTCTATCCGACTGGCTAGTTGCTGCATCATGGATGAAACTGGGCATGAAAATGCTGTCTTGGGGATGTTGATGCGGTGGGTGAAAGTTACCTGGCTATTAGACTCCACTGACTGCTCTTCATACTCCTCACCCATTTCATCATTCCCTGCGGATCCCTTTGAATCCAGATTTACAGAGCACAGGGTCTCAAGTGGAACATTAATGTCGTACAAATGGTTGAAGATTACAGGCTGATTGCCACTACCATTTGTGCCTTGCTGTTTGATCCTAGCTGACCATACTGTTTTCTCCTTGCGGGCTGGTACAGCATTAGCATTAAGGAACAGCCATACCAGGCTCATCAGAGAACACAATGGCATTATGAATACACCCATCATTATGGCAGTCTAAAAGATATGAAGAAGTAAAATCATGTTAGTCCTAATTTAGTTTCTTAAAAAAACTTTCAAATCAAATGTGTTGTTTTGAATCAGTGCTTATGGAATTACATGCTGCATCAGTATGGATATAAAATTATTCTATCATAGTATTATCTAGTGTATGGACAGTATAGCATATAAAGTACAATATTTTTAAAATAGAATTTTATATGCAGTATATATAATGACAAACTAGATCCATTTTAGTTTGCATATAAAGTGGGCTGTGGTACAAAAGATGCTGTTGCCACATTAGCTCACATAATTAACAAACACTTAAAAACAAATCCAATAACTATGTTAAAGAACTCTTTCTTGATTATTTATCAGCCTTTAACACAATACAACCTAATATTTAACTCCAAAATGTGCCAACTGAGCGTGAACCCCTATTTGATTCACTGGTATGGCTGTTTTCTAAGTAACAGAGTACAGCTCGTTGAAATAAAAAAAATATTTTCTTTTTCCATCTTCTTTCTTCCTTCTTCTTCTGTTGGTGCACCTCAGTGCTGCATGAGTCCTGCATTACTTTTCACTTTATACACAGATGAATGTCAGTTAACTAAAAATAATCAATATATGTTCAATTCAATTTTATTTATAAAGTTTTTAACAATTGGCATTGTCCCAAACTTGAGAAAGGAGAGAAAGGGAAGGAAAATAGAGTTATATACGATCTAATGGTCAAACCAAACACAAGTTGTGCAGAGAGTAAGCAGAATGTCTGACAGACTAGCGCTATGACAAAATAACTACAGGGTAGAAACAGAAGGTGGCACAGACGTGAGGGAGCCCAGCCACTCCACCGTCAACAAATCTGAGTGATCTTGTGAGAGTGCTGGGCGACAGCATCCAAACATCCCAGTTTATCAAAATCTATGACCATGAACCCTCCAGCTCTGAGCCCTGGACTGTATGGGACTATGAAGGATATGCATAAAGGATATACACTGATTAGCTGGCATTAAGCTATTTTTGACAACGCTTTCCTAACCACCCTTAACAATTGACTCCTGATTCCCAAACCAACAAGCTAAGAAGTGACAGACTTGTGCCAGTTGTTTGCTTGTGACGCACAATGTCTCGCCTTAGCTACCAGATTCTTAACTTCTTTCTTTCATAAGCTCCATTTACCTAATCTTCAAATGGCACTGTTAACACTATAAAATGTGCAAATAATTTGTTCTCTGAATACAACACCATAGCTGGCCTTCTATTAGGATCTCTACCATGCCGGTGTGGAGAAGCTTAAGAGTTCCTATGAGTCTCAGAGTGATACCTTTTGTAACTATGCTCCTAGCAGAGTCACCCTTGATGGTAAGGTTGAAGAGGAGGTTCCATACAAAGAGGTATCACAACCTCACTCGTTTGGTCTGGAAATGTGGGCTATATGATTCTTATATCCATCTATATGATTCTGTATGATTCTTATATACATCATTTTGCATCAAGAGTTGTATGCTGGGTTCAGACTAGCACAACAAGAAGTTGACTGCAGAGCTAACCAGTGAATGGGATGCTCAGTTAGTCTATTTATCCCTAAAAGCACTAATGAGTACAAAGCATAAAAATGCTTTACTGGATCAGACGTTGACAAAAAGGTCCGTGGTGCCCACTGTGAAAGACAGGGTGAGTATTTTTTACTGGCTCATCATTGTGATCATCATCATAATCAAAGTATGTATTGCCCAACATTACATTAAAGGAGGGGAATAGAAGCACAAGATAAACAGATTATTTTGTGTCAAGGTGGACAGTGAAATGCTAGGGGTCTTAACGCACTTAACATAAATACATCAACCCTGTGATAAACTAATCTTGCAAGTTGATATGTTTCAACTCCAGCACACAACTTAGAACTTTTATCCTTACCTACCAACTGACCGAGGTTCTCTGGCTAGAAGGACATCATAAGTAGCTACTAACAAGAACTTGATATGACCTGTTTCCATTGCCCATTATTTTTGCCAAATAATTGTGCAATCCTTTGGTAGGGGATTACATTTTCTCTTAAAATGGGACAATTACCAACAAATGGGCACAACTGAGTGTTGAGCACAACCCTATAAAAGCAGGTCTGGAGCTAGACTCCAGAGTCGCACTAAGGGGAGTGGTAGGGGAAACCCAAGGTCATATGAGTGTTTAATTTTAGTGTTCATCTTCCAAACCATGCTAAACTTCTTAAGAACCGTAGATTGCCCATTCAGTTTCAACCTGGCCAACCTATCACTTAGTGTCCCCAGTAGGCTCCTGGAACATAGGAGCTTGGTTGGTAATGTAGTCAGCCATGTATCTATGTACGACCCTAATTGGAGTCAGCCAGACAACACTACTCAGCCACTCAACACCTACAACTCACTTACAAACCCTAAAAACCACCTTCATTGCATTATAAATGCTTATAGTGAAACTGTACCTACCCACATACAACTCTATGTTAAAACTAAACTGAAAGTAAGCCTTAAACCAGTCTTGTAATCCTGTCCTGCTCCTGGAAGAATTAAAATGCCTCCAACAATAAACAATAAATACTAAACACCCTGTGAATTATCCCCCAATTCCCACCTCTAGCCTCATTGCCAACTCTACATGGATCTCTAAAAAGATTGCTATAGAATGCTCCTTTATTTTCCTTGTCATACTCATAAAATCATCTTTTCGTAATCTTGCCAACTTGCGTTTAATCTCTTCCTGCCAAAACCTAATGCAATCTTTCTCCCACTCATTTGCTCCCTTTCACTGCTTTCTCAGTAATCTCTACTCTCTAACAAGTTTATCTATGTCATACTCCCTTTCTGACTTTAAATCTTTAAACCTTTCCTTTTGTATATTAAATACCAAATCTTGACACACCATACTCATTAATAATCTTACATACCCTATTCAGTTTTCTCACTGTTGTTCCTTTTAAAACAGCCAGTAATGTCTTTCATATCCTCATTAATAGTCTTCAACACCATCTTATCTCCTGCATTTGGCAATTTTAATATTTAAACTCTGCCCAACACCTTTCTCTTTCCCCCTCTGTTTTGTACTGGCCAACTCACCCTCACACTCTCCTTTACCCAACTGTGCTTCTGTGCTGAAATACGCCTCCATAGTAACAGAGGTATTAATGAGGTATGTAAACTGCTGCTGGACTTCAGCCGACCGACTCAAGCAACAAGTATTGTTCAATGTGAGGCCCCTGCTCTCACTCACTCAAACTCCTTTTCTTCCCTTGGTGAATCCTTAGCTCTTTCACTGATGTAATCTTGCTCCACCCACATACACAAACCTGCAGCTTCTTGACCCCTGCTCTTCCTCCTGCCTCTATGAATGAGCCATTTCTCATAATCAAATCAATTATAGTGTCCATAACCATGTTATCCACCTGTGAGTCTTCTTCAACCTCTGGTCTTACAGACTGGGGTGTTGAACTTTCGTTCTACTTATATAATAGTTCAGTATAGATGTAAAAAAACCATGCATTAGCAAGGGCAAGAACATCCCTTTACAGAATGCCAATCCATTGTAAGGCACACACATTCACACACTAAAGTCCACTTTAGAGACACCTTTTTGAGGCCTAGCATGTCTTCGGAATTTGGGAGGAAAACAGAGCACCCAGAGAAAACCCGTGTAAACACAAGGAGCACAATAAATATGTCAGCGAATGCTGATGCGCATAGTGCGAAGAGGTTGCCAAATGTCTGCAGAGTCAATCACTACAGACCTCCAAACTTCATGCGGCCTTCAGGTAAGCTAAAGAACAGTGCACAGAAAGCTTCATGGAAGGGGTTTCCATGGTGAAGCAGCTAAATATGAGTCAAGGCAGGTGAGCGATACTTTGGGCAATATAGTGTATATTAATAACTTCATGAGTCATGTATGACTAACCCTCTATTAAAGTAGTTGTTAAGTATTAACATCTTGTTAACTTGTTGTGTTAATTAATTGGTGACTTAAATTGGTTTGAAACTATAATTAACAAATATGTTAATTAACATAAAAACTCAGTAAATATCTCATGCCTCTAATTTAATTAGTACAATGAGTTAAACAAGAAATGTTAACTAACATGTCTTTAATTAATTAGCACTATGAGTTAACATATTGTCAGGAATCTGGAAACTCTGGCAACCTGTAACTGCTCTTGTTTACGGGACAGTCACATGAACCAATCAACAAAATCTGGTTGCAATTCGGCGCACTGATTGACCATGTTTTTTAAGTTGAGTTTTTGTTTAGTTCAGTGCGAGACATTATAACTTTACATGTATACATATAACATTATATGTAAAAATAAAAGTAAGACTTACAGTATGCTAAGAGTTTAGTATTTTGTTTTATGCTTCGTGTTTCGCTAGGTTATGTTTCTAGTTCTGTATTTGTTACGAGTTTGTGTTGTTAAGGATTATTATTAAAACCCTCTCCGTGTTTATTTCTGTGTGTCCTGTGCGGAGTAACGTTACGCATATCACGTCTCTGATTAATTAACAAAATAAGTGAACATATTACATCTCTAATTAGCACAATGAGGTAACATATCATGTCTCTAACACAATTAATTAACATATCTTGTCTAATTAATTAGCTCAATGAGTTTACAAGATGTTAATATTTAGCAAATGTTATAAAGGGTTATTCATATGTCACTCATGAAGGTATTAATATATACTCCTTATTATTTCCTATTTGTGCATCTATTAATTCAATGTTAGTTGTGTATTTGCTGAGGCTTAGTAAATCCTTAGTTATGTACCAGTTGTGTTACTAAAATAATAAACATACTATAAACCAACAGCCCACAGTCAGCTTGTCCCCCAACCACTTGAGCTTTAGTTAGTGGCTTCTATCTTTGCATGACGTCAAAAGTGGAATGTCCAGGCATGTATTCTCTTAAGGTTCATTTAACAGTTTTTTTATATATTGTAAACGATGGGAATGCTGTCAAATGAAAGAATAACAAAAACAATTTTTAAAACAATACTTTCATGGACGTAGAGGTGACAAAGAGTTTGTATTTAGGGTATTTTAGGGCTGATTTAAAACACTGGTCAAAACTGACCAATTAGCATAAGCCATAATTACAGAAATCTATCACAAGAGGAAGGTTAATAAAACTGCACCCGCCAAACGCTGTTTGGTGTGTGCTTGTTACAAGAATTTGTATTATTTGATGCTGGCATTTTGCAAAACTTCTCCTCTTCCAATTAATACAATTGGATCCAAATAACCCTATCCCATAACACCTCTTCTAAGATTTGTAATTAATTTTTTCCATCACAAAGTGTTTGCCATCTATTGTGAACTATCAAATGATACCACACTCACTGACAGCTTACTGTCGTGTTTTCTCACACACATTTTTGTTCTTTCTTTTGTTTTACTCTTGTTGACCCCTGCACACTGACATAATTGTGTCTATATAATGAATGAATTACATATTACATTTTTATAAATATCTCTATCTGTTGCAGTATCAGATGACTACATCAGTTTCTCTCTCTCAACAGGATGCTGAGACCTATAATCTTGACTACTGCAATTCACACATTTATGGCTTTCCATAACTTCTTCCCAAGAACCTCTGTCACTGCAACGCGTCCAAAACACTGTTGCTCATTTTATGATCCAATCTAGAAAATAGAAATATATTACTCCTGTCCTGCCAGAACTTCACTGACAATACAGCACATTTTGCGCACATACATATAAATATTCTCTAATATATAAAAATTAATAATTTAAGCATAAAATAATATACAGGTACATACTAATTGTATCACTTATTTTCTCATATATTTAAACATTTACTCATTTGTAATATTTTACAAATATATTTAAATACTTTTATTTTTTATGAATGTATCACAAAATATTTGTAAATGCACTTAATTCCTTCCTATAAAATCTCAGCATAACAAAAACAAGATTATTATCAGGTCACCTCATAGGGTAAATTAATTAATACAGTCTCTTTTGATTTGAATATAAATATATTTGGAATTATTGTTTATTGCTATTTAATAAACTCTCAAGTATGTCTCTCACAAAAACATGATTGACTGATACTAGAGGTACCCCAACTTTCTGTAAATGGTAAAACTGCTTTTCCTTACTAGCTATGGAAGGAGCTAAACGTACTACAGACTACAGTACCTATTTTGTTGATGCCATTTCTTGTGTTTTATGTCTTTGTTATCAGTTCCTTATTGATCTCAATAGATCACATTCCCAGTCAAAGTGTCTAAATGCCTGTAAATGCATTTTGATTTATTTTATCCCACAAATTCTATAGCATTATAACTACACATTTTTCTGTTGATCTAATGCGACAAGTGTTGTATGTAACAGGGCTTTAGTGCACTTTATGCTTCAAGCTGGGTATCTCCTTTCAGTTGTTTTGCTTGCTGTCTTGCACACATATTCATTATTGGCACAAAGCAATTCCATTACTTTTCTCACAGTGCAACAATTGTTGGTGATAACTCTATTGAAGCCAAATGAGGCCCCACAGTCAGTAATTTAAGTCTTTAATGCTACAACAAAAAAGCCAGTGGTCATTTATCCTTTTAGAAACCCCATTAATGCACACTATTATGTTCAGAAGCAACGTTACACCAACATTTCTGTTCAGATTTTTGTTATACTATTAATTATGTGCATATTCAAGCTTAATGCTACGCGTGCTTTTGCCTGCACTTGTATATGGAATCTTGATGAGAAACTTCTGCTTCAGAGCTATAGTTTTTATATTTGGCTTACCGAATACTCATTGTGAAATCAAAGTAATCTGTTAGAATAGTTCCTAATTGTTCTTATTATGTAACAGCAAAAGCAGAATCCATCAGATCTATACAGCGTCAAAATGAATCCGCTTCCTAAGTTAACCACCAATGAACAAGCTTTCTCAGATAGGAAAAACATTAAGGAAGACTCAATAAATAGTTAAATCATGACCCTAGCTGTGAGACAGCATGTAAACATCTTGATGAAAGATACAGGGATCACTCATCAGCAATTAATCCTGAACAACACCCGCTACAAAGAACACCATGCCGGCAGTTGTGACGCAGTGCACAGAGGTTTGTGAGCCATACTAAAGCTCACGTTTGTGCGCTAAAATTAAAGTTTACCCCAAAGACAACAAAAAGGAAAAATGAAAATCTAATTCTGTACACTATTAAAAGAAACACTCGAAACCTTGGCGTTACATTTGACCCTCTCCTAACTTTTCAGCCTTACATTTTGGCCTTACATTTTGCCCCATGATTTCACCTCAGACAGCAGAGCTTTTGGTCCATGCATTTGTTACTTCCCAGCTGGACTATTGTAACTCATTGATATGCGGTCTTTCAAACAAGACAATACGCGCTTTATATCTGAGCCAACTTTGAGGACTTTGATAGAGAGGTCTGAGAATACATTGCATCCTATGAAGTGTGTGCGTGAAGCAAAACTCTTAGAGTCAGACCCCATGGGCTTCTTTACCTACTGGCTGTGCCATCATGGCCCTGGTTGCACCTCACTGTGCACTGTGGATTTTCACTGGGCTTCCCCAACAAGAGGTAATTATTGCTTCTCCAAGGCGTGCAAATTCATTGCCCTGACCAAATTATCATCGGTTTTACCCAGAATCAAATGGCCAGGCTGAGAGGGTGAACAAGAACCTGGCTTGATTGTTGCCAGACTCGGTCTGACCTCCTCCAACCCCTATTCCTGGTCTGATCAGTTGGTGTGGGCTGAATGTGCGCACAACACCTCTAGGCCTCAACTGACAATTCATATACTTCTTTTATACTGGGTGAGGGGTAGCATGCAATATTTGGTAGATTGGGAGGGTTACGGTTCTGAGGAACGGTCATGTATTTCAACCAGGCAAATTCAGGTTTCCAACTTTATTCAGGACTTCCAAAGGTCCCGGAGGGAGAATGCTGGGCCCTCAGGAGTGGTTCCTATGTGGGGGTGTGTGTTATTGTGTACCTATGACACCAACCCTCAAAGAAGTGGAATGCGGCACTAGGTTGCCATGACTGCTCCTTGTCAGCCTTATCAGGTACAAATGGTCCCAGCTAAGCTGTCTCTATTTAAAGAGCATTTTACCCAGGGTCATCGATGCACTGTCAATTTGCCAATTACTTACATTTAAAAAGGAAAAGATTTAGTCTCCAAGCCGTATAGCAGGGAGAAAATATTTTGAAAGAGAATTTTAATTCTTTCCTAATCTTGCTCCTTCCTATTTTTTCCTATTTACCTAATCTCCAAAGTTTCCCTTTTTCTTCCTCAGTAAAAATCACTGGGAAATGCTAATTATCATTTGCCTTAATTTGCGTTCATCGAAAAAAAGAAATTTCATTATTTCTTGTACATATTACAAATTTGACAATAAAATTTGTACCATAACATACCATTTCCTCCTGGTTATATAGGTTGGGGAGATTTAGATTTTTCTTTTTACATTTATTTTAGATGTTTAAGTAAAACATTTTTGTTTATTTGGAATACAATTTGAGTGAAACTGAGAATGTCATTATTTTTTGTTTCTTTTGGAGGTGATTTGATTGAAATTCAAGAGAACATCTTTATTTATTCATTTGTTTTTATTTATTTGGATGTTGATCCAAGAGATATTCATGAGGACGACTTTATTTCTTAGCTCATTTTATTCTCTATGAGTAACACAGAGCCTTTTAACTTTGATTTGCTTTCCCTCTATTTGATAATCATTGACACAGAGTTTTGAGACTCTACTGCTATTTTACTGCTAATGCAGTAATACCGAGTACAACTAGATCACACTAAATGCTGTTTCGAGCCCAGGGCTTGCCTTCACCGATTTATTGTATTTTAGTTTTTGTGTTTTTTCCCCCTCTCTCTCTAGGAGGAAAGGTTCTTCTCGTGTTTTATAAACATGAAAAAAATTAAATGCTTCCCAGGGTTGCATACTCATAGCCCTACTAGTACTAGTAAGATTAATGCATAGTAACTTGGACATAAACCATAGAAAGACTGTTGATCAGCCGGAATCCTCAGTTTTGGCAGGATCCTCTGTTTTGGAAGCCTATATATACACAGAGGAAAGCACTTCAATACTTCAATCCTTGTTATATTAACATCCTAGGATGTTGAACAGAATCTAATGCTGACTAATGCCAGATGTGGGGATGTTTACTTGCTACCAGTTAAAATGCTAATTGTTAAAGCTTTTTAAGTTATATTTTATAGGTTTTTAATAGCTTTTTTAGACTTTTATAAATCTACTATAGGAAAGCCTACTATAAAAGAAATTGTATATCTTCTGAAAAATAAATTATTTTTACTTGGAGACATCCCCTTAAGATATAAGGTCTTTCCAGAAAGAGATGTTGTCTGGATGGGAGCATATGTTTCTCTAGAACCTGGATGTACATACTGAAATACATACTGTACGTTACATCAATGACATCCTGATCTTCTTACCAATGTTAAAACTCATATAAGCCATGTTTGAAGGGTCCTACAAAAATTGCTGGAACACCAGTTGTATTTAAAAGTAAGAAGTATCTGTTTCACAAAGATAAAGTGGATTTTCTTGGTTAGCACATTGAACCAGAGGCAATAGCGATGGACACTGAGATGATGAAGGCAGTGGAGAACTGGGCCAAATCCAACACTGTCCATGAAATAAGGAATTTTCTGGACTTCTGCAATTTATATTCATTAGAAAATTTAGCACTGTAGACTCCCCTCTCACTAACCTTCTTAAGGGAGAGCACAAGAAGCTCCCTTGTAACCCTAAAGCCGTGAACATTCCAAGTGATAAAAAAGCCTTTACATCAGCTCCCATCCTGAAACAACCCAACCCTAAAATACAATTCATTGTGAGGTAGATGCATTCAACTCATGAGTGGGAGCAGTCCTTTCTAAGCCTCAGGAAAAAACTGCTAAAATTATCCCATAGGTTTTTTTATCAAGAAAACTTTCAGCAGCTGAAAGAGATTATGACCCTAAATCTAAAATTAACTTTTTAGCATGATCAGATACAACAGATACACCTTTTGTTTATAATTTACAATTCCCTCACCTTGAATCAATGTTAATTTAAGATCCAAGCTGGCCTAGGAAAATCCTGAGGGAGAACAAGAACAGGATCACAAACGCTGTAAGAAGAAACACAAAGAGAAGCAAGCTTGCATCAGGGAGAGACTAAGGTCCATGGCACCTTTAGTGTTCCAGTATTCTTGTTAAAGTTCAGTTTCTGGAAAACAAACTCAATACCATCCGGAATTTAATTCTGGCCCGGAGGGCATTGAGTTTGTGGAAAACAAACTCATTGCCCTCCGGGCCAGAATTAAGTTCCGGATTCAACATAAGGACATTACACTCTTGTTGTTTGGGATTTTAACATGGCCAACCTCAAATGTGTGGCACCAAACTTTCACCAGCATATCACTTGCCCCACTAGAGACAGTTGGACACCATCACACTCCACACAAGGACAGCTACAAAGTACTGAAATCTACCTTTTGGGAAGTTACTGGGTTGTTGCCCTCCTACGGCCTCCTCCACATCTCCTGGTGTACTGGCCTCGCATTGATGTGCCACCCTGGATGAGCTGCACTACCTGAGCCACTTGTGTGGGTTGTAGTGTCCGTCTTATGCTACCATGAGTGTGAAAGCACTATCAACATTTAAAATTGACCAAAAAATCAGCCAGAAAGCATAGATACTGAGAAGTTGTTTGTGGTCCGCACGTGCAGAACCACTCCTTTATTGAGTGTGTCTTGCTAATTGCCAATAATTTCCACCTGTTGTCTATTCCATTTGCACAACAGCATGTAAAATTAATTGGCAGTCAGTGTTGCTTACTAAGTGGACAGTTTGATTTCACAGAAGTTTGATTTACTTGGAGTTAAATTCGCGTCTACTCTCTGTAGATCCGGTGCAGGTCTGGTGTAAAATGTGTGCTTTCTGGTCCATGATGTCAACTTCGCACGGCAAAGAATTCTGGAAATAGATCTATACTTATTTTATTATAAAGTATATATACAGGGGTTAGACAATGAAACTGAAACACCTGTCATTTTAGTGTGGGAGGTTTCATGGCCAATCTTCATTAGTTTTTTTATTTCACACTTAGATGCGTGAGTCACTAGACCCTACACTCCTCCGTAAGTGGGTCTTCTTTTACTGGCTGTGTTCACTCAACACTGACTGTTCTGACTTTCCAATCTATATTTTCTTGGGCAGAGTCAACACCTCTTCGTCTTTGGTTCCTCCTTGCAGTCAATATGTGGTGTGACAAGTTCTTTTGAGAGCTCAAAAAGGAACACGCGTTGAGTACGGGTGATGAACACCATGGGCCAACTCCCTGTGTGCCGCTTGCTTGTGTAGGTGCCATTTTGTCTACAACACCTTTTCTCTTGTAATATGAGGTAACTTCAGGTTTTTTTCTAATATTTTCATCCACCTCAGGATGACAGCAGTCTTTCCCATAGTAGTGAAATAGCTGAGTATGGTAATGTTATCATAGAAACAAAAATAGGATCTCTAAACCTGACTAGACATGAAAGCCTTCATCAGAGGAGGGTTGTCTGGCTTATATTGTCGGAGAGTCCCCAGAATAATGAGATCCTTCTCCAGGAAATGCTGTGCAAGAAGTACTGTACACTGATGAAAAAGTTATCTGCAGTGATGTTGCGCACTGTGTTTCTAAATCTATTGCACAACTACTTGACAAAATTTCCCCTGATTCTTCTGAACTTCTTCCATCGTTGTCTACCTGTTTAAAGCTATAGAAAAGGACTCCCAAGTATCTTATTGACCAATTCATTCCAGTTTCCATCACTTCTTGCAATCCTTATCATAATTATTCCACTCTTTTATATGATCAGTCACAGTCACAGTTGATATGAAACATGCAGTTCACTTACAAAAGCTTGTGGTAGTAATTGATAAAATGCAATTTTGCAAAATGTATATAAGGTAAATTCAAAATTCAAATAGCATAATATCAATAATATGTTTTTGAGGAATACCTGAATTATGAAAGTATGAAACTTTTCATTACAAAGATATTGTAAAAAAAGACCATACCGGGTGAAGACCCACATCTAAGGGTTGACTTTCCTTCTCCCCTAATCTCTCTCTCTCTCTTCCTCTCTCTCTCTGTCTCTTTTTGTTTTCTTTTTCTCTATTTCCCTCTCTCTATCTCTCTACTCTCTCCCCCACTTTCCTTCGCTCTCTCCCTCTCGCCTTCCTCTCTCTCTCTTCTCTGTCCGTCTCTCTCATTCTCTCTCTCTCTCTCTCTCTCTCTCAGGAGATGGCCGCGTTATTATTCAAGATTTGCAAAACATTTTAACTTAATGTTGTATATGTATTGATTTATTAACACCTGTAGAAATATCAGCCAAAGTAAAACAATCTGAATGTTTTCTACGAAACACAAGATTCCAAGACGTATTACAAAAACCTCTTGCTTCCTGTCTTATTCCACTTAGAGTATCTGAATACACAATTATTTACAAAACAAGGGTTGCTGAGAAACACTTAATGGAAAAGTGTAGGGAGGGATAATGTCCTCAGACTTGAAGTCTTAGTAAATCTAGTGTTAAACCTGCCTGCCTGCCTCAACAATCACCACCCAGTTTCCCTCATATCAGTTGTGATGAAGAGTTTTGAGAATTTTATGAAAGACTTCACCAAGTCTACTCTGCCACACATTCCACAGATCATGCCATCACTCTTCTCATCCACACATCACTGACATATCTTGATGCTGGAAAGATCTGGGTTGGAAGATCTGGGTCTCCATTCATTCATCTGTGAGTGGATCTCCAACTTCCTGACTAACACACCACAAGCAGTTTGGTAGGAATGCATGTCTCAACCACCCCCATCCTCAGCACTGGAGCCTATCAGGGCTATGTCCAAAGCCCTCTGCTATACTCATTGTACACTTGTGACTATGTGGCCACTTCCAGCTTTACGAGTATCATTGAGTTTGCAGACACTACAGTTGTGGTGGGCCTGATCTCAGATAATAATAATAAGGCCTACCTGGAAGAGATAAAAAAGCCCTGGACAACTGGTGCTGGGATAATAATCTACATCTAGTATTTAAAAAATGGTGGCAAGAAGCAGCAGAGGAGCTATGATTCTGATACATTTGAACAGAATGACAATGGAAAGAGTAGAATGTTCCGTAGAATGTATCACTAGGATTGCATTTCCTGACATGCAAACCATCTATAAAAAGAGGTGCTGGACCAATGCCAGGAAGATTGTAAAAGGCCTCAGTCATCCCAACAATGGTCTGTTCTCTCTGTTATTCACTTTAGAACTCTGAACAAAACAGAGAGAATGAAAAGGAATTTATTTCCACAAGCCGTTTGTTCCCTGAACAGGAACATGCACTAGGACACTGACATATTCACACACGCTGCACTGAAGAGCACTGAATGTCACTATCATCTCATTGACACATACAGAACAGACTACAACAATATTTCTCTATGCACACATTATTATTTTTTTAATCTGTACATTATAAATATAAAATTGTACATTTTAAATTCTACACTTGTGTATTCTTTTATATTTAGTTTATTTGTATTTTTGCACATTTATATTCTCACTCAGTACTGGCCACGTCCCTAAATTGTTTAAATTATCAGTTATCAAACCTTTGATTAAAAAACCTAATCTTGACCCCTACTAGCTGTAAAATTAAAGACCAATATCCAACCTCCCCTTCCTCTCCAAGATCCTAGAAAAGGTTGTAGCGCAGCGGTTAGAGGGGTTAGACAATTAAACTGAAACACCTGTCATTTTAGGGTGGAGGTTTCATGGCTAAATTGGACAAGCCTAGTGGCCAATATTCATTAATTGCACCAGTAAGAGCAGAGTGTGAAGGTTCAATTAGAAGGGTAAGAACACAGTTTTCCTCAAAATATTGCAATGCACACAACATTATGGGTGACATACCAGAGTTCAAAAGAGGACAAATTACCAACAATTTGTCCACAGCCACTTCTTAAACAACAGAGACACACGGTGCATGGGGCAGGGTATCCAAACCATCACCAACTACAAGACAACACCACCTACTTGTGACAGTGATGCTTCCCTTCTTCTTCTTCTTCACTACTTCTTCGCACAGTTTGAGGTATACATATATATATATATATATATATATATATATATACACAGGGGTTAGACAACGAAACTGAAACACCTGGTTTTAGACCACAATAATTTATTAGTATGGTGTAGGGCCTTCTTTTGCCGGCAATACAGCGTCAATTTGCCTTGGGAATGACACATACAAGTCTTGCACAGTGGTCAGAGGGATTTTAAGCCATTCTT
>JAOUQV010044588.1:0-17868 GCA_028565295.1 Aspidoras spilotus
TTAATGAAGATTGGCCACCAGGCTTGTCCAATTTAGCCATGAAACCTTCCACACTAAAATGACAGGTGTTTCAGTTTGGCTAACCCCTGTATATATGGATTCATTTATGTTTTGTATATTGTATTCTTGATGTTAGATCTGATCTAATAAACATGCATTTGCCTCCAAAAATTTCCCATTTCTGATTGCTACGGGTTTGATGATTAGTGATATTTAATTACTGCACATAATATCTGTGGTCTTCCGGTAAGGGTACGCTCTACTGATGGAATAACCTGGTGGTTATTCTTTTCAGATAGTCAGCTGACCTCATTCTTTGGGCAAATAACCCAAGCAGTAACTATCCAATAGGAGCTTCTTACCTAAAATCCAGGTGGTGACCTTTGTTTTGGCCAAGCAGTTTATTTGCAGCCATTGTTTAAATGTAATTATCATACCTCTGCTATCACAAAAAACTCAGCTGTTTTTCTAGACTTTCTAAGGTGCTCACGGATTTACTTTTACCTGCTGGAGAAATTGTTCTGTACAGTGATTACAACTGATGTAAAGCAAGGCAGGTATCTTCAAACTGTGGCCCGGGGGCAAAATGCAGCCCTTGGTCCTTTCTTAATTGTGTAAATATTGCATAACACATTTGTAACCTGGATAAGGAAATGAAGTGGTTGGGGCTGAGCTCTCCCCAAGAGGAACACCTATTAATTCTCTTGCATACCTAACCAATTTTAGCACTGTTTGATGATGATGAAAGTTTATTGTCACTGCCATAGTTGTCGTGTTCCTGCATAGATGTACTTCATCTCAACCCGCTGCGTTATGCCACTCCACCAATCTGACAGTTTAGGAGACAGAAGCAATTACATTCACATCCAGCTGAACGTATATGTTCGAGTATTCTTCCAAATCCATTAACAGTGAAGATGTTAGTTATTAGAGCTTTTATATATGCACATCAAACTCCACTCCATATTTCATACACTGTATTAGCATAATATCATTTCCCTGCAGTGGAAACGATTGAGAATTCAATAAAAATAATGATCATATTATATGTTTGAAAGCTAGCACAGATTTGTTAGTTGGGGAAAGGTTTCACTAACAG
Source organism: Aspidoras spilotus (assembly GCA_028565295.1). Classification (NCBI taxonomy): domain Eukaryota; kingdom Metazoa; phylum Chordata; class Actinopteri; order Siluriformes; family Callichthyidae; genus Aspidoras; species Aspidoras spilotus. The sequence continues at coordinate 1,100 of JAOUQV010044588.1, forward strand.
GCCCAACAGAGGACATGTTATTTAGGTCTGATGGCATTTTCAAAGTTTCTAAAGCCAGTCAGAGCCCACCTGCCAACTCTGGGCATACATGCAGGATCAACCCTAGACAGCCACTCCACACCCATTCACACATAACACATTTAGAGACACCAATTAACCTAACATGCATTTTTTGGAATGTAGTAGGAAACCGGAGAACCTGGAGGAACACAATGAGAACATGCAAACTGGACACAGAACCCGGGTCCATCTTGCTGATGTGTCTGCACTTCATACTGAGCAAACCTTGCCACCGAAAAAAAAAACTTATAATAAACAGAATAAGGACAAACACAATGAAATCACAAAACAAAAGAAATGGGGACCACAATTATAAAACCACTTACAAAGCACTAGAGGTACACCGAGAGGGGTGCAGGAATCAGAGCAGGACAAGTGGAGTGTAAGTCCACATGCTTTGCCATGAACAGCCATATACAGCACTACACTCTGCGATAAATGCAGCTGGAAGCTGGAAATGTAACATGGATTGACGCAAAGCCAGACGACTGACCTACCTACTATTGCCAACCATAGGTCACAAAAAAACAAAAATAAAGCAAAATATAATAATCATATAAGAAAGTAAAGTAAGAATATTTGATGAGGAGCGCCAGACCTAATGTGCACAGCATACCCTCACTGGAAACCGGAAGGGAATTGGAAGTGAATTAATATATTAGTATTAATATATTTTATATTGATTGTATTTTGAGTCCCATGTTTTGTGGGTCTGCTGTAACAAAGCAATTTCCCCAGCGGGATCAGTAAAGCGTCTATCTGTCATACTGTCATTGAATAAACCTGGGACAATAATTCTTTTCAGCTTTACTGATGCTCATGCAGAACTTGAAAATATTCAGAATGGGGTTAAGAACATGCTAGAGTTAATAGTCGTGAAATCGTCATGTGCTGCTATGGATATTAATAATAGTGTAAGAAGATTTCTGTTGTTCATTTTAAGCACATGCTTTCACGTGTGTGTGTGTGTAAGGCGTGACATTCCCAGGTGGAGGAGGCTGATTTGTAGCGGATGGCAATAGACACATTAATCAACACAAATGCACTGACTGTCAAATATGGTTAGGTTTGTTCATATGATAAAGGAGTGACAAGGGCTCAAATGAGTTTTCTTTTCCCTCCTGTCTGCCTCACCTTCTCCATCTTCACACACACACACACACATGCACACATATAATAAACCACTAAGACACACCCATACAGCCAAGAAGGATGGAACACCGAATAAAATGACTGAAAAAAAATATTTTCAAATGTTCCAGACAGTGCTCAGAATCAACACTGAACGACTGAACGATCATTAAATTGGAAACACCAGGCTACAGGGCGGGCAACGTATTTTTTTGTTTATTGCAGCATGAAGATGAACAGACTTCAAAATGGAAATCCTAAGTATGCAAGTTGACAGATGTCCACTGCAGCAGCTTGGCATTTTCGCCTCGTTATTCAGCATTCGCATCTCCGATCGTCTAGACGTTTTCTCAAGGAATATTTGTTAATGGTTCCTACAGTAGATGATACCATGACACAAGAACAGCCTAGTGCGGCTGAAACTCTTTCCATTTACTCGTAGCTGGTAATAGTTGTGTTCTGCTACTCAGTGGATTGGTCAGCTTGTGAGCTGATTGTTACATAACCACTGATTGTTCAGTGTATAAAAATGCATAGAGACGAGCTATAGAAAGATTGACTAGAAAGAGGCCCCGGATACAGATACGATAGGATATTTGGAGCCTCTTTCAAGTGAATCTCACTTTATGGAAGTAAAAGATGTAGGCTCATTAAAATACGCTTTTTAGACTTTAAAATCCTGAAAAATAACTCAAGCCTTATAACGTAGCAGGATTCAGAAAGTATTTAAACACACAGGGCTTTTCACAATCTTTCAAAAACCATTGGCGTGATTCAACCTCCCCTGTCATCAAACCTGGCTCTTTTTTCACAAGACCCTTTCCAACGCAGATGCAAATAGAGCCGCTTAATATGGACGTATCTTCATTTGGCTTCCTGACCTGTGCGGTGACAGATGTGAACGCACTGACACCCGTGTGCCCTATAGTGACTAATAGCACGTGAGATTGATATTCCAAAGCCTATAAAATTCTGAAGAGCATTAAGCTTTAAAAGTGTAAGGCGAGACATGGATGAGGTTTAATTATGCAACCTGTAAATGATGGAACAGATGGGGGAGGTGTCCTGCAGTCGGGTCAGGAGGGTGGCAGGTGGTAAAAAAAGTCAGAATGTGTGTGTGTCAGTGTGTGTAAAAGAGAGAGAAGGAAATTTGGGATGCGATAAGGGTTCTTTTCTCATACATAAGCCCTGCAGACATGACCAATCATAACCTGCATCTCTGCCATTGAAATATCTATTACATTTCAAGCTAAGTGAGAAAACATTGTTCTCTAAGGATTTTTGGAAACCTGATGAGCTGGCACAAGGTAACAGCGATTCATACCTGGAATTTACGCACTAAGAACCAATGTGTGTCTTTGCCTAGTGGGTTTTCTCTGATTCCTTCAGATTATTAAACAATATAGCCATATGAGGAATGTATATGAAAAACCCACTAGGATTCACAGCAGGCAATCAGCATACAACACTCCCAATGAATACACATTACTAGAAATAACAATAACACACTTTAGTTATTACATATTTGAGCTGCACAGGTGTAAAAATGCCTTTGCTTTACTTTAGCTTGTAGTGTAAATATTTAAAAACACTGCATTATTTTTAAAGATCTAGCCTTAAGCCTCATTTTTACTCCTTCTGCGTACGTATACGCATGTGTGCGCTTTAAGCAGAATTATCCTTACTGCCCACATACTGTTCTTCCTTGCTCACATAACTCCATTAATGTGTTTGTTGAGCAACACACTCAGTAGAAGGCAGTTCAGCGCAAAAAAAATCAAACATGGCGATGGATGCCACCGTCTAACACACACCTAATTCCTTTCCAATGTCTTCCCAGCTGTTTCGTAACAACTGTTTTTCCCTGTGCCCCGGCGAAGTTACATAATATAAATTATTAGAATTCCAACTAATTCGTACACCTTGTCTTCGCCAATTCTTCTTCATGTCCATATCAAAGTGATCTTATGTTTCACTCCCCCCACAGTATTGTTAATAAATTTAGCATACGCTATGGTAAGTTTGAGTCATAATCATGTTTACAGCCAGTTAATAGCCAAGTCAGGATGGATCTGTTTTATGGAAGTAGGAATAATGAACATTTACACAAAGACTCTAGTTTAAAAAAATCTATGTCATGACCATATTAACCAAGACAATATCCTAAGAACAGATCAACATTTAGGTTAATGTTGGGTCAAGATAAAGACCATATTAAATCAAAACAGTCAGAAATCAAGACTGTGAGCACAAACAACCAAAACATCTTCAAGGCTTTACTTAAACTAGCTGGCTTCATTTGCCATTTGCCCCTGGTTCCCCTTTTTGGAAAAAGGCGTATCGAGATTTGCACAAACACTCTTCTTTTTTATGAAGACTCAGTCAATAATATTTTAAACCAAGAACAATAGCCAAGAACAAGACTACAATGAGTCACAGCTATCTTTAAAGCAGGTTAATGCCGGGTAAAGATAAAGTGTAAATAAAGCTGAACCCGCTGGCTTCATTTTAAATTCGTGCTAATAATTAGCCTGTTATATTGTCTAATTAAGCTGCCAATATAACAGTTTTTATGAGCATTAGTACAAACACTATAGATTTAAAAATTGCTTCGCACACACACACAGCGAAATGACTAATTGACTGAGGTTCATGTAGGCACTCTCACCAGCCTCACCTGGAGCTAATTAGAACTGCAATTAGCTTTCCTAGGAAGATATTTAAACAGCATTCTGGTTAGAGTGCCTTGCGGGTCAACACAATTATCATGCTTTGTTTTGTGTGCTATGAACTTGGCTATGATCGCGGAATGTGTTTTTGCTGTTTAGCTGTTCCTAGTCTTTGCATTAGCTTTTGTTTAAGTGCACCAGTTTAAGTTTGCTTATGCTTATGTTTACTTTGAATAACCCCTGCTTGTTTTGTGTTTTTTTGTGCATGTTTTGCAGAACTTCCGAGAGTGTTGTGGATCAAATTTCGTACTGATTATAAGATACTTTTGCTTGCTTACAATGCAGCTAACGGTCTTGCGCCACAGTATCTTAGTGAACTTCTAGTTTCTTATGATCCACCATGCCCACTTTGATCAAAAGATGCAGGCTGTTTGCTAATACCTCGTATTATGAGGACTACAGCAGGGGGCAGATCATTCTCTTATCGAGCCCCACATTTATAGAATAGTCTTCCAGTTAGTGTGCGAGACTCAGATACAATCTCAGTCTTCAAGTCTAGGCTGAAAACTTATTTAGTCAAGCATATCCTTCATAGTCCCCTTTAGTTCAGGGTTCAGAGCTGGAGGGTTCATGGTCATTGAGTGTTTTGGTAAACTGGGATGTATGGATGCTGTCGCCCGGCCACTCTCAGGAGATCACTCAGGTGTGTTGACAGTGGGGTGGCCAGCTGCTTTATGTCCCAGGGTTTCATCATGTCTGTGTCACCTTCTGGTTTTACCCTGTAGTTATGCTGCCATAGCGCTAGTCTGTCGGAGTTTCTGCTTGCTCCCTGCACAACTTGTGTTTGAATTGTCCATTAGATAGTTGATTGTGTCTAACTCTCTCTTTATTCTCTTTCTCTCTTTATATATTATTGTTTAGTTATGGAATTATGTATATGGTATGTGTTTATATATTATTGTTAGTTATATAATTATGTATAATATGTATCTTTTGTTATATTATTGTTATAGAAGTATGTGTATATTACTGTTATAGAAATATGTATTAGATGTATACAGATTACATCACCCAAATGAGGATGGTTTACCTTTGCCACTGTTACTCATCTGGGATAAAATGTGTTTTTTGTAAAGCTGCTTTTGGACAATGCCCATTGTTAAAAGCCCTTTATAAATAAAATTGAATTGTTTGTTTATTTCTCAAGCTAATCTTGCTTTTTCAATTTTGTGTGCACGTAAAATAAACTTGGGTTTCTCCTCCAATACATTTTTTTTTCACTGCATGATGCTATATCAGATGAAAGTGGCGTTTATGATTAGTGCACTTAGCGGCAAGGCTTCGGAATGGGCTACGGTTTACTGAAAACGTGCAAGTGAGACTGCACTTTCGTATTCAGAGTTTATATTAAACTTTAAACAAGCTTTTGATCACCTCACTCATAGCTGGAATCTTAGAAAGCATCTACTGTCTTTGTCCCAGGGTTCCCGGAGCCTAGCAGATTATGCCTTGGAGTTTTGGATTACTGTGTCTTTTAGCGGGTGGAATGAGAAGGCTACATTCCAGAGAGGGCTCCAACCGGAGATTCTGTGTGAACTAGCTTGTCGCGTGACATGACACTAGAATTACTTATAACCACAGCCATAAGATTAGATAATCTGCTGCGCCAGAGACCAGTGCCTACCACTCATCAACAAGCACCAGAGGTTTTCTATCCAGAACCCATGACGTTGGGACCATCAAGGCTGTCCACAGAGGAGAGAAATTGAAGCAAACAACTAGAACTCTGTTTCTATAGTGGAAAAGCCTGGCCACGATGTTCGAGTGTCCCAACCTTCCAGAAGACAACAATAGCTAGTACAGATAAATTATGGTAATCAGATGTTTCTCCCTGCTCTTATAGACTTTGGTGCCGCGGCAAGCTTCATGGGATAAACATCCTGAGTTTGAAGCTTCAACACCAGCTCCGAATAAGAGCCATTGATAGGGTCCCATTGAAGGTGGTAGTGTCACTCATCGCATCCCTCCATTGAGGATGACTGTGGGAATACTTAATGTTGAAACTATATCTTTCCTTATTACTGATTACCGATTCACCGCAATACCGGATCGTGCTGGGTCTACATTGGTTTAGTCAGCATGACCCACTGATATCCTGTCAGCAACGAGAAATTCAGGCATGGTCAGAGAAGTGTTTCGAACAATGCCTTCCTAACCGTACTATAAAGCTCAGATCTACCACTATCGAAAGTCCACCTGTCCAAGTATCATGTGTTGTTATTCTGATCTAATGTAGTTGTTCAGTAGGAAGGCGGCTGAAGGACTCCCCCCCTCATAGGAAGTTCGATTGCAAGATTGACCATATTCCAGGTTGTGTTTCTCCACACAATAAAGTCTATGCTTTGTCATTACCAGAGAAAAAAGCTCTGGATGACAACATTAGGGAAGCTCTGGGAGCCGGTTATATTCGTCACTCCACTTCCCCGACTTCAGCTGGGTTCTTCTTTGGACTCAGACCATGCATTAACTTCTGGGGTCTAAACAAGGTATCTGTCCGTTACCCTTACCCACTGCCACCTGTCCCATCATCCTTGGAACAACTTAGGGAGGCTCAAATCTATACCAAACTGGAGCTCCGAAGTGCTTAAAACCTTGTGTGTATGAGAGAGGATCATGAATGGAAAACAACTTTTAGCACCGCCTCTGGTCACTACGAGTACTGCGTTAGGCCATATGGCTTGACCTTAGTTTTCCAGCACCTCCTCAATGAATAGTTATGGGACATGTTGGGCAGTTGGGTTATTGTTTACATAGATGACATACTGGTATACTCACCTGATCCAGAAAATCATGTACAACATGTCTGGATGGTGCTACAAAGATTTCTTCAACAACAGCTGTACAGTAAGGGGAAAAAGTGACTATTTCATAAGAATGAAATTGAATTTCCCGAGGACATCGCCATGAACCAGTATACATGGAGGAGGCTGTTGTCCATTGGCCACAACCGAAGACCATACGGGAACTATGATGCTTTCTAGGTTTTGCTAATTTTTATAGATGCTTATAGATCTGTAATTTCAGAGCCATCGCCTCCCCGTTAACCAACCAATCTAAGGGTCACCTAAGCATCTGACGTGGTCCAATGAAGCTACAGAAACATTTAATACTTCAAAGAATGCATTTACTAGGGCCCCAATTTTCAAACAACCCAATCACGAGCTGACAGAAGTAGGGGCCCTCCTGTCACAACGTCAAGGAGAACCATCCAAACTATATCACATTGCTTTTTTTCTAGAAGGTTATCTCAAGCAGAGCGCAACTATGATGTTGGGGACTGTGAACTGTTAGTCGTTAAACTTTCTCTTGAGGAATGGAGACACTGGCTTGAGAGGACAGTATATCCAGTAGTCATCTTCACCGACCTTGCACTTGTCTCCATATCATGCGGGGGTCATTTTACAAGTCTCTGTCCAGACCATATTTAGTGAGAGAAATATCCAAAGACAAGACAACATTGAATGATGGTGCCCTGTCTAGAGTTGTTTCTGTCCTTGCGCCCAGAATTGCCGTGTGGGCACCAGCTTCCTGTGACCTTAAAACTAGGATTAAGCGAGTCATGTTTAAAGCAGATTAATGCTGGGTCAAGTCTAAAAACAATCAAGAATCAAGGCTGAGACCAAGAATGATCAAAATACTTTGAGGCAAAGCCTTACCTTTATCAAGCTGGCTTAGTTTGTTTTCTCCCAATAATGTCTCTGAAAGTAGGCGTATCAAAATTTGCACACTCTAGTCTTGTTTAATAACATATTAAACAAGACCTACAGCCAAGAACAAGCAAGATTGAGTCACAATGATGTCTGAAGCAGGTTAATACCCAGTCAAGATGAAGTCTAAACAGTCAAGAGTCAAGGATGAGCCTTGGGAAATTTACTAGTTTACAATGATGGCTCTAAGCAAATGATGACATATTAAAGGAAGTGCCATTTCAATCCAAATACATTTGTATAAATGGGACATTCAGTCTCTCAGAAAGTCTATAAACTTTTGAATAGGCTGACATTTAAGATTATTTCCCCACTGCTATAGCTTGTATGGATGAGCTTTTCTTTCTCTAATTCAATAAGAACATAAGAAGAGCATATGCAAAAATATGTTTACAGTACATTCAGCATAGAGTAATTCCGTAGCTCAGTGAAAGTGGGGGAAAAATGAAAGCGCCTCACCTTCATAGTAGATTTTAAAGCCATGCGCGCTAACTGCGAAGTCACTGGTGAGCCGCAGGGAGAAAACTGAACCCGTGCTTGTGACTGGAGCAGGGACCTGAAATCCTGTTAACCTGAGAACAAAAAAAGAGAGAGAGAGAGAGATTTTAGTCATGAATCCAAAATATCTTGGCTTCACAGGTTCTTGTTTATTCGTCAGCCATGACTACAGTTTACACATCACTGCGCACCAAATGCAAGAAAAAAAGGTTCCAGAAAAATCTCGGATCTGAACGACAGCATTCTAGTCAGACAATTTTCTGACGCCGGAACCGGACCTGGAAACTTCTTGCAGTGAGACATCAGCAGAACACTGCTCAGCTGTAATCATTATTTTATTCAATTCGCTTAATCCACATAGGGTCGTGAGCAGGTGCGCACTAGGCAACTGTGAGCGCAAGGGCAGGAACAACCCTAGACAGAGCGCTATTCCATCCTAGGGCACATACTTTCTCACACACATATTAATACACTAATAGCCACTTTAGAGGCACCATTTAACCTAGCGCATGTCTTTGAAATGCAAGAACACCCAGCATTTCAAAGCATGAAACCAGACCACCCATTGAAAACCCTTGCAAAAACATAAGGAGAAACAGAAATGACCCACTCAGAAATTACCCAGGTCACCCCAGCAGGGCATCAAACCCAGGTCCTTCTAGCTTTGAGATAATGTATTAAAGCACACCCTCGAGTCTTTTATTCCACTTTGATCACAGAACTTTATCGAAGAATTATATTTTTCCATCACACTTTTTAACCATTAACAATTACATTTAATGTTGTGGAATCTCCACAAATCCTGATTTCTCAAGAGAGGGGAAGGAGGGGCAGGGGTTAAATGAAGCTAAATTATAAATCCCGCAGTGCATTTCCGAAATCTTCTCACTTAGTAACTTCCTGTTCAGTATGAGCGTAAAAGAAAATATCCTGAGAATCTCAGAGAGACAAAAAAAATGGCTCCAGTACCCTCAAGGCCGTTTGTTTCATTCATTGAAAGAGCTTAGCTGCTGCTCAGGGTCAGGCTGAAGGTCACATCAATCAACAAGACAAGCCTGTCAGAGCCAAAGTCCCTGGTGCTCTGATGGCCAAGAAGAAAGAAAAGAAACAATAAAGATTTTTATGACAACACAAAACACTTTCAAGGCTTTCAGTCGAAATGTATGTGTGAAAAACAGAGTGTGTATGTGTGTTCGTGGGGGGCTGGGGGGGGGCAGTGGGGGGTTCTGAATGTGCATCCACATGTACCGTACAAAAATCGTATGCACTGTCAAAGAAGTGTTTCACTAAATGATCAATGATAATTACGTTACAATCAACTCTGGTATAAGAAAAGATGACATTTACAAGCCATGGGTAAAAATGGCGAGGCGAACTGGTGGAGCTGCTGTAGCGGCATGAATTGACTTGCGGATAGAGGATGTTTTCCACTTTGCAATGTCTGTTCTCTCTGTGTGCTGTTCTTAATTTGATGACAACATTTTTTATTTTTCCATTTCTCCCTGCCACCAGATGTCACCACAACAAGTCGCTCGTAATGCTAATCTGGTACATGTTTTATGCCGGATGCCCTTCCTGAAGCAACCTTTCTAAATGGGCTTAGGACTGGACACTTGTGCATCTCTAGTTCACCTAGCATGCATGTCTTTGGACAGTGAGGAGAAACCAGAGTACGCAGAGAAAACCATGCCAACATTAGGAGAACATGCAAAGTACACACAGAAATTTCCCAGGCGCCCCACCTGTGTACCAAACTCTGGTCCTTCTTGCTGTGAGGCTGAGAGGCGACAGCAATACAACTGCAGTGGCTTAGAAAAACTACACGTCATCTTAGATGATCTGGCACAGTTATTTAAGAGACCCTAGCTCGCACCACCGAATACCTAGAGCTAAAATTCCAATGTTTTCTGATCCATACAGACTTGACTTGTCTTAGCGGTAATAGAAAGGCTAAGCTCTGCCCACTGAGATTTTTTGCTAATTAGCGTAATGTTTAAAATTACTAGTCCCTGGTTTTTAGACAAATCCTCCCATATTGGTATCGATATAATATAATAAACGGGGGAGTCTGTCTGTTAAAACTGATTGAAAAATCTTGAACTTTGTAAACAAGATGGCTGCTATATATGTAAATGAATGCTAATGAGAATGACAACAAGCGACAAAACAGCTGTAATTCATGAACGCTTAGGCAGATGTAAATCAAACTTGGCAGGTCTACTACATGTGAGATCTCTGGAGAACATGCATATTTTATACTAGTCAAACAGTTTTCATCGAGAAAGATTTAGTCTTAAAATAATCAAAAGGGTTTGGAATTATTATTATTTTTATTATTATTATTATTATTATTCTTTTTTCCATTGTGTCTCTAAGGAAAGCTGTATGCTTTAGAACAATAGCTAAATGTGTACTTAATAAAGACCTACAATTTTATATAATAATACAGGAGGCGGGTGGCACGGTGGCAAAGTGTATAATGCTGTGGCCTTACAGGAAAAAGATCCCAGGTTCAAACTCTGGTTGGGGCAACTCAGGAAATTTCTGTTTGCATGTTCTCCCCATGTTTGTGCAGGTTTTTTCCAGGTACTAGGGATTCCTCCTGCATACCAACATACATAATAGGTGAATTGGTACCTAAATTGCGTGTGTGTACGCTATGATGGATTAGCTTCCTGTCTAGGGTTGTTCCTGCCCTTGCTCCTAGAGTTGCCTGTTGGGCACTGGCTTCCCCATGACCTTAAAACCATGATTAAGCGGGTATAAAAATGAATGAATAAATGAATGAATGAATACAGTGGGGCCCCTTTAGGGTGAATCACCTTATGTCTAATAAGATAGCAAAAGCCAAATATTCATCCTTCCATTTATCCATTCACTCAGAATCTCAGAATTAAAATAAAAGTACAGACACAAGACTTGCATCATTCTACACATCATTAGAGCAAATTAGACGGAAAAATTAAATTGAGTACATCATTGCCCCTGAGAAACCCTCCACACTGACACAAGAACATCCATCCCAGCTGTATAAGGTTGCATGAGGGATTAAAGTGCTCATTTTAATACCAATATTAAACTCCGATTTACTCTGAGTTGCAATTAGCAATAGCCCTTAGAAGATAACCTGATGCCACTTGATACCACTGCAACCTCCGAAAACCAATTCAGAGAGGCTGGACACCCTGGTGATGAAAGTTCTCAAGTGGGAACTTCACCGTTAAGCCTTCTGAAGGACATGGGCCTACTTCATTGAAACACTGATAAGAGAAGATGCCTACCTGATGCCCCCAGAGATGAGCTCAGCAATGCAGCTGTTGAGGATCTAGTGAATTTATTTTGAATAAGTTATCTATATCCCTCTATATCCATCCATCCATCCATGCATCCATACATCTATCTAGTCATGTGACTTAGTTGCAAATCGCATCTTCCGCTGCATTGTTTAGCGCCACTTACTTTTCTAGCACTTTTGTGGGATGTTGCCTCATCCCAACATTTTTGACACGAGTTTCTACCAAGTTCCAAATGAGTTAATACAAATGTATAATCTGATGTGTGTTGAGTGGTAGTATTTGTTTGTGTTTGCCCTACAATGTAGTGCCACGCTGTTTAGGGTTCTTCCTGGCATGCGTTTCCAAGGCACTGGTTTATTTAAAACCCTGAATAGTATTAAGTGGGTTTAGAAAATGAATGAATAAATGAAAGTATGAACACCATACCAACTAGTTAACATCCATCCATCATCTTTCACTTCCACATGTGGTTCTGGGTCAGCCGGTGTCGAACAAGCAACTCTTGGAACAAACCTAGACAGGGCACTACGAAATCATAGGGCAAATACACATTCTCATACTAAGGGTCACTTTTAGAGACAACAATGAACCTATAATGCACATCACCACAATCTTTTTATTTTTTTTCTTCAGCTCCTATTAGGGAAGTCTACTTCCGCTGGCAGAACTTTCCAATTAGCAAACACGTCTTCTCCCGTAGTCATTCTCAGATCAGGAGAATTCACTAATTCGTTTTCCCCTGCTGTGTTATTAGAGAAGGTGCGGGGGTGACATATTGAAATTGCTGGACGTCATTATCATCGCTGGCAGGGACGAGAAGACAAAATGAGTTTTTGCACTTCTCATACTCTTCCTGCTCTAGAGTTCTCACAGCAAATGGGATGGGTGAGGAATTAGACTTATATACAGTAATATTTCTCTAGTTCATGGAATGAGTTTCAGTCCCGTTAATATAACACTGGGGTTTGGTGAAGTGTAAAAAAATACTCTTTCAACTCCTCCACAAATGCCAAATACAGTCGGAGACTGAATTCTCTTTTTTCCAATATTTTTTTTGAGTCGTGTCAGTATGAAAACTTACACAGTGACTGGTAATCAATCTCTAGATGATCTCAGCATTACACACACACACAGCATAAAACAGACTACCTCACAGACAATAATGGAAATAGACTGTGCATTATATATTCCATATACTTTAATGAATCATATATTTTTTTATGAAGCAATCGTGGACATAAGAGTGAAAATAAGATGTATGAAACATGTAGGACATAGAGTAACAAAGCCTGCAGAGTGTGACCTAAGAAGTCAAGAATGGCAATGGGCAAGGTGGTGATGGTCAAATTAACAAAGATATGGATAAACAAATCAATTAGCAACAAAGAAAGGCTTGATCTGACCAGTATTTACATCTTGATGTAATACCTGGACACAAAAAAGATGCTTTGAGGCCACAGCACTGTTCACTGCGCCACCATGCCGCCCTCAACTCATAGGGTCAATTGACAATAGGTCATTAACAAGACTGGGTATAAAAAGAGCATCTTGGATGGGCAAATAGTGGAGAGATATCAGAAAAGATAGTGTAAAATGGCGAAAAGTTTGAACATATTAACATCTACAGTGCATAATATCATGGAAAGAATCATACTGGGTGCCCTGAGACAGCACTGCATCAAATACAGACATGCTTCTGTATTGGAAATCACAAATAACATTATCTGTGAACACAAGTCACCGTGCCATCCGCCGTTGTTAGCTAGAACTCTATAGATCAAAGAAGCAGCTGTATTTAGACAAGATACAGAAGCACCTTCTCTGGGCCAATGATCATTTAAAGTGGACTGTGGCAAAGTGGAAAACTGTTCTGTGGTCAAACAAATAAAAATTTTTGAAGTTTTTTATGGAAATCAGGGATGCCGTGTCATTCGGACTAAAGAGCAGAAGGATGACCCAAGTTCAGTTCAGAAGCCTGCATCTTTGATGGTATGGGGTTGCATTAGTGTGTGTGTAATTGGTAGTTTACACATCTGGAATCATAAACGCTAAAAGGTATATCCAAGTTCTAGAGCAACATATCCTCCCATCCAGACAATGTCTTTTTCAGGGATGACCTTGTATTTTTCAACATGACAATGCCAAACCACATACTGCATCAAGTACAGCATCATGGCTGCATAGAAGGCTTCGGGCACTGAACCTTCACCCACAGAAAAAAATTGCTGCATTATAAAACAAAAGATATGACAAAAAAACCTTAAGACAGCTGAGCAACTAGAATCCTACATTAGACAAGAATCATTTAACATTCCTATCCCTCAACTTGAGCAACTTGTCTCCAATTTTTTTCAAGATGTGTTGTCACAAAATTTAAATTCACTTAATTTTTCCCTTTAAATGATACATTTTCTTAGTTTTAAACATTTGATAAATGTCATCTATGTTCTATTCTGAATAAAATATCAAATATTGAAACTTCTACATAATCACATTCCGTTTAAATGTACAACTTGTTCTTTGTCCCAAATCGGGTTTGTACAACTACTGAGTCAGTAGCTAGAAATAAGGTCTAAATATGAATGTCTGCAATTTTGGTACTAAATCCCCTCCTAATTCAACTCTAAATGCACCTCTAAGTGCATATTGGCGATACAAACACACTTCTGACATTTCTGGGACATATAATAGTATAAATGACTTTCCAGGTAGTAATGCAATATATTCTCATCAAGAACTTTCTGAAACTTCTGAACTTAAATTCTGGAGTCATAAACTAAACTGCAAGCAAGTCAGAACAGAATTTAAAAAATAACCTACTGCTACATAGTAAGATGTGGAGCTTAGCAATACAAGGATCATGAAGATCCACACAACATGCACATACACACTCAAAACACACTCCTTTCACAGGGCTTTAATCTCAGAGCTGCACATTTTCTCCAGGCGTGATAAGACGCTGTTGGCCATCGGGGGCTAACTCAGCACTGTGCTGCATGGTGATGTGGACAGGATTAAAGACACTGGGCTCAGAATATAATCACGATTGTTGCTTTACGTGACTCGTACACCAGTTTCCTAAAATTAAGGAATTCTTTTGTTTATGCTCACAAAATTAAGAGTAATTACACAATTGTCATGCAATTTATTTCATTTTATTTTAAAGGTGATGTCAAAAGGTGATGTGAGTTATGATTAGGTTCATAAACAGCATGGACATATGGCTGAGATTTTGAGGATCAATGATGGGCAGAGTGTCTCCAGTTTGTTTACCAAATGCATTAGAAAAATACTGAAATATTTGAAAATGTTTTTTTTTTAAAAAGGTTATACAAAATTTGCATAAGCAAGGAATCTGTAGTCATTGAGCAAGGTTGCAAAACTAAGCTGCACTAACATGATCTCCGATCTATCAGATGGGTCTGCATCAAGAACTGTCATTCAGCAACATCTCATCTAAACATATGAGCCATTAAACACTTAGTTAAATGAAGAATTACAGTCCAGACTTAAATTCCAGAAATGTACTCAAAATCATGCAGGATAGACCATCACTTATTGGAAACACGTCTTGTGGTCAGATGAATCAGTATTCCAGATATACGATATACAAAATATCTGTGTTCTCCGGAGCAAAGACAAAAAGGACTATCAGAAAATCCTGGGCAACATCGGTTTCGATGCCCGCTGAAGCAGCTCTGCCCTGTTAAACTGCTTGCCTCTTGGCTCAAATACATGCGAACAGTTGCTGTGCGATTTTCAGCAGGATGTTTATTGATGGTTCATCCACCCACAAGTGCAGATATTACTTAAACACTGACTCCACAGTCAAAGGCATGCTAGTTTACACATAGCTGGTAACCATTGCCTTCTATTGCACAGTAAAGAGAACAGAATCTTTAATAAGAGCCGACTGAGATGTAACCACTAGTTGAGGCACTTGATCAATGAACATAAAAAAACGAGTAACCTGGATAGTTCAGATGTAATAATGTGTAATGCTGGGAAAAAATCCAGGAGAATTAGTAACAGGGGTTAAACTCCCCAGGGCTGCAACAATTGACAAAAGATCAGGTTGGTCACTCAGCGATACCCCTTTAGAACGGAGCTGAACAGCCAACCGTAGCAAAGTAATGGCATCATACACCACCTGCCAGGTGTTGCTGATTATTGTGGATATCTTCAAACTAATACATGTTTATTCATTCATTCATTTTTTTCCACTTAATCTGCATGGGGTCTTGGGCAAGCCGGTGCCCACCCGGCAACAAGGGCAGGCACAAGGGCAGGAAGATCATTAGACAGAGACACCAATTAACATAACACACATGTCTGTGAAATTCAGGAGTCAACCGGATAACCAAGATATAAACTCCACACAGACATTTCCCAGGTCACCCCACCCAGGGTTCGAACCCAGGTCCTTAACTAATACATGTGATTGTATTGTATGGCTTTTTCTGGCCTATTAGCTAACTTTCAATTTTGCAAAATAGTGATGTGCATGTCTACACTGCACGTGCAGAATTGTGTGGCTATACCACTGATTGCACTGGGACAAGTAATTATCTTGCACAACTCAGAAAGTTGCCCTTTCGCCCGACAAAACAACCGTACAATGATTAATTAGTGTGATTCACTTTGACATATTGTGTGAGACTGTATTTGCCATTTGAGTATGACATTTAAATTTAATAAGTACCACAGGTCGACACAGACCATCAGTTAATCAAATGATTACATTCTCACAGTGGGGAAGGAAAAAAATACGATTCTTTATTTGAAGCTTGCTGTAGATCGTAGAGGATTGGGATTACATGTGTGCTTCAGCCGGGTAGATGATTTATCAAACATTTTTAGAAAGAAAACACTTAGGGCAGATCTGTAGCAGTTTGGAGTTGATTGGGCGCTATGATTGGTGTGGTGTCAATGGGATGCTCTTTGGGTATTGGTTTTGTTTATAATTTAACATAAGTGGCTATTTCATGACACAAACAAGGTTACATCCTTACCACAGTTGGGTAGAGAAGCCAAAAATTGTACTCAAGTAAAAGTACTGTTACTTCTGAATATTATGACTTAAGTAAAAGCAAAAGGTAGTCCTCCAAATAATTACTTGTGTAAGAGAGAAAAGTGCTTGGTGTAAAACTACTCAAGTACTGAGTAACATCTTAAGTAACGTCTGATTTACAGGGGTTAGACAATGAAACTGAAACAACTGGATTTATACCACAATAATTTATTAGTATGGTGTAGCGCCTCCTTATGCGGCCAATACAGCGTCAATTCATCTTAGGAATGACACATACAAGTCTTGCACAGTGGTCAGAAGGATTTTAAGCCATTCT